>BMAO01003491.1:0-121346 GCA_019973975.1 Trichonephila clavata
AAACAATTAAACAAAGATTTCCACTACCCCTCATTGAAGACATTTTTGATCAACTCCATGGAGCGATACTCTTTTCAAATCTGGACTTAAAAAAACAGTTTTTTTCACATCAAAATTGATCCTGATAGCCGTAAATACACCAGTTTCATAA
The DNA here is from genome assembly GCA_019973975.1 of Trichonephila clavata. NCBI lineage: Eukaryota > Metazoa > Arthropoda > Arachnida > Araneae > Nephilidae > Trichonephila > Trichonephila clavata. The sequence continues at coordinate 152 of BMAO01003491.1, forward strand.
CACATAATGGTCAATACCAATTTAATAGAGTTCCTTTTGGTTTGTGTAATTCTCTCTCACTATTTCAAAAATACATTCAAATTGTGTTTAAAGATCTCTTAAAAGACAACACTGTTATTATATACATGGACGACATTTTAATTCCGGCAAATTCTGAATGTGAAGGGATTGCAAAGCTTAAAAAAGTATTTGATGTTGCTGCTACTTATGGTTTAGAGTTTAATTTTAAAAAGTGTAATTTTCTTCAGCGGAAATTAACTTTTCTTGGCCATATTATTGAAGAAGGTACTATTCGTCCTTCAACAGCTAAAACAAATGCAGTCATGAATTTCCAAACACCTAAAAACACTCGACATGTCCAATCATTTTTAGGACTAACAGGCTATTTTAGAAAATTTATTAAGGACTATGCATCAATCGCACGACCTTTAAGCGATCTTTTACGAGACAAAGTTCCATTCACCTTTGTCCTATACAAAAACAAGCTTTTCTCTCTTTGAAGCAAATTTTGTCTCAGGAACCTGTATTACATCTTTATCAGCAAAACGCTCCATTACAAATACACTGCGATGCCAGTGCGAAAGGGTTTGGCGCTATACTTCTACAAATGGACTCAAATCAGAACTTTCATCCAATACACTATATGAGTCGTAAAACTTCTCCTCAAGTAGAGAAATACTCCAGCTACGAACTAGAAGTCTTAGCGATAGTTACAGCATTAAAAAAATTTCGACACTACCTTGTCGGCACAAAATTTCAAATAATCACAGATTGCCAAGCATTTCAAAAAAACTATGTCAAAGAAAGATTTACCACCTAGAATAGCACGATGGGCTCTCTTCTTAGAAGTCTTCGATTACGAAATACTTCACAGGCCAGGTAAACAAATGCAACATGTTGACGCGCTCAGTCGTTATCCCGTCATGCTCATACAATACAACGAGACAACACAAAAAATTAAAAAGCACAAATTAATGATGAGTTTACATCCAGTATTAAACAATTATTACATTCATCTTCAGCCTCTGATTATACATTAAAAAACGATGTGCTGTACAAATTGTCAACGACCAAGAACTTCTAGTCGTTCCACTTGAAATGCAAAAACAAATCGTACAACTTGAACATTCTAAAGGACATTTCGGCATCAACAAAACTGAAAATTTAGTCAAACAACAATTCTTTTTCCCAAATATGCGTAAGACTGTAGAAAATGTTATTGCAAATTGTATTCCTTGCATTCTTTCATCCAAAAAATTTGGCAAACGAGAAGGATTTCTACATCCCATACCAAAAGGTGATATTCCACTTGATACCTACCATATTGACTTTTTGGGTCCACTCCCAAGTACCAACAAAAATTACAAATATATCTTTACTGTCATCGACGCTTTCACCAAATTTTTGTGGATTTATCTGTAAAGTCTCCTTCCGCTAACGATGCTTTAGACAAATAAAATTACAACAAGTAACATTTGGAAGTCCCAGACGAATAATTTCAGACAAAGGAACAGCATTCACTTCTACAGAATTCCAGAAATTTTGTCAGGATGAAGATATCGAGTTTATTTCAATCACAACAGGTGTACCGCGTGGGAACGGTCAAGTAGAAAAAATTCATGCAACGTTAATACCAGTCCTAACAAAGCTTTCACTTGAAGATCCCAATAAATGGTATAAACACGTATCATCAGTTCAACGAATAATTAACAGCACTGTTTCCATAGCCACCAAATATACACCATTTGAACTTTTAACAGGCGTCAAAATGAAAAATAAAGATGACATAAAAATCAAAGCCATTCTCGAGGAAGAAAATTTCAATTATCTTTACAGAATAAGCAACAAATGAGAGAAGATGCCAAATCCAATATCCTGAAATTGCAAGAACAAAGTAGACTACACTACAATAAACATCGCAAAGAAGCAAGAAAATACAAAGAAGGTGACAGAATTGCAATCAAGAAAACCCAGTTTGGAGTAGGTGTGAAATTGCGACCAAAATATTTTGGCCCATATGAAGTCGTGAAAGTTCGTCCAAACGACAGGTACGATGTAAAGAAAATAGGAAGACAAGAAGGCCCGAATTTGACATCCACATCTGCTGATCTGATGAAACCATGGGATAATCCCTAAGACTTTCTTTCCAGAACTCTAATGACTCTATTTTTTTTCCTCTATATACTCAAGGAAATTTGAACTTTAAAAATTTGTTTAATCTTTTTTTTCTTTTCAGTTGTAGTATTTGTATAATTTTTACTTGCATATTTTCCAGCCTGGTCGGGGACCGACCACATCAGGATGGACGAGTGTTGTATACGCTCAGGCGACACCAGCGCCACTCTCTGTAAACCCCGGATGTAAGCGGGAGAAGGAGTAGACTTACTCTTCCCCAGCAGCGCGCGCCTAGTCAGGTTTAACAACCTGTAGATGTCATTAAATATCCTTAAACTTTAACGTCTCTCTTTCATTCAACATACCCCTAGACACCACCCTCTCTGTTATATATATATATATATTATCTAATATATATATTTATTATACATATATATAAATATATATATTGAGAAAGAGTGAGCTATAATAGTAGGAACTGAAAAATATAATTCTTGCCAACTTGATCCAACAATAGGTAAATTAGTAAAACTTTTTAATTTATCTTTTTTTAAGGTATTGTTGAGTTAGAATTAAATTCGCATTTGATATAATATTGAATCAAGTGGGTTATTGGAATGCATTTTGTACGGCTTAACTAAGTACAGGATTTGCGTGTCGACAACAATGAGCTTTTGGATTCAATCAAACGTACACACGGCATAAGGATTGATCTTTTTTTGGAAAAAAAGTATGAGAGAAAATATATATATAAATGAGTGGAATGTTACAATTTTTTCTTACTTATTTTGAAAGCAAATTTTCGAAATTTTTCACCTCTATCTCTTTGTTAAGAACAATTGGAACTCGTTAAAATATTCCTTAATATAAAATCATTTTGATTGAAACCTAGATTGTCGAGTCTGTTTGGATATTCTTGCGAAAAAGAATGATTATTCGTGTCTCAATTAAAAAGATGGTAAATTAAACAGACAATGAGTCAAATTTACAACAACCACGTGATAAAGGCAATCACGCGTTCTATTTGTAAAGTTTAAAGGAAGTTTCAAATTTCATAATTGGGTAAAAGTGCTTAAATTCTTAAACTCTTCAAAACGTTTTCAAAAATTTAGAAAATAAATCCTGTATAAATTGTAAGTGAACTTCAAAATAAAAGTATTTAGCTACTTATGTGTGTTAATGTTGAAAACTGTACTTTTAGACCCCTTAACTGCTGATTAAAAGTTTTGCAATTCGCTTCTCGAACGTGGTGTATTAGTGGGAAAGAAACGGCACAAATAAGTAAATTTTTCTCTGAAATAAGTAAATCCTTCCTAAGCATACACACACACTCTCAAGATCCTTTTAATGCATTCCAAAGTCCTCGTTAATAGTTTTACTAACAACAGCACAAAGAAAGTAATCATATTTCGGAAGAATGGATATATACGACTGGGGCACAGAACGCATCGGCTGAGGGAGACGGATATGCATGTCTGAGGCACTTAAAGGGTGAAAAGGAAATTTTTGAAAAAAGCAAATGTTGGCAACAGCAAAGCGCATAAATTGATTTTTTGTGAACACATGCAATTAAATTTATCACGTGACACTGTTACGTCACCTAAATTAAAGAACATTTTTGCTGGAAACCTTCAATTGTAGTTATAATGTGACTAAGACATAACATGGATTTATAAGCCAATTGGCTGGAAATGTGTGATTTTGGTTATCACGTGACTTTGACGTCCCGCAAGCTTATGAATCTATTTTCTGGAAACCCGGGACTATAACTATCCTGTGACTATGACGTCACATGAATTTACCCGATGATATTAAGTTTTCATACATAATAATAATTTTCTCTCGAATATTTCGCGAATTGTTTCTAAAAACAATTTTACCTGATAAACAAAAATCGGAAGTGATACTTAAAATAATGGGTACTAATAAAATAATTTTTTATAAAGAAACTTTTTTTAAAATTCATTAATATTAATGGGACTGACACTGTTTAAATGTACATTATAAAAACTTCATCAAAAATCAACGTCAATTTTATAAGCAGCAACAATATTCTGATAAGACGCACTTCAATTTTCAACTTCAAAATACATGCCGTGACGTTACACGTCAAAAGAGCATCAAAACTCACCAGCAATATTTTATAGTAACGATAACTCAAATCATTGCCATCAGTAAGAGAAACTTTTTAAGCATTGGCTTTTCGCGTGAGGCGTTGGTAAAACAAACAAAATATCATTCGAACATTTTGGAAAAGTTCTACTAAAATGGGACTCTCAATATTTGGCGAACGATTAATGACTTTAGCAAACACCCGAGCGAAGCATAAAAACGCAAAACGCACTCGAAAGTATCGGTTTGAGTAAACCCCCTCCGTAATTAGTACGGCAGCGCGATTTGTTTCGTTTTGTAATTTATGCACGGTGAATTCAAACTGTAGAAAATTTCAGGGAACTTTTCTATCTTGTTTGGAATAGATTAATGGCAACGCTTCTTGTATTTATTGTTCGCTGAAAAATGCGTTTTCGTATTTGTATGTGTGCTATATCCGGAATACATATAAGTAAACCTTTAGTTTTCTTGTTTCTTGAATATTTCGATACATCAGGGACATTTATTGATTCTTCTTTAATGGTTATTCTGCGTTAGTCCTGCAGAATGAGGTTCTCTTATTTAATTTTTTTTTTAAAAATGAAAAACAAATTAATTAATTATTATGAGATTCATGAATATTAATAAAAATTCTCATGAATGTCAATTAAAGGTACGTTTTGCGGCAAAAAATTAATTTTCTTATTGATAATTGTTATAAATATTTGGAAGACTATAAATTAGTTATGATTTATAAGTAATGATTTTCATAAAAATTACATCATTTTTATAGATTAAAGAATTAAAAAAATGTGTACGTGCTATTGACCATTCCATAGAAGTGATAACTTCTGATTTATTCAGGGAAAGAAAATCCATTTGTTCCGATGTACTTTGTTTTCTTTTACGACACTTTCGCATGCAAGCATTAAGTAGGTCTCTTCTTTGTGTCCGTTCATCGGTGGGAAGGAAATTTTTTAAATAATTATGATTTCTTAAAAAGTTTATATATGAGTATATATAATTTGAATGTAAATTAATCTAATTATTAAATAAAATTTATACTTAAATTTCTTATAAAGATTATATTTATGTAATATATTTACACCCACACCCACATATATATATATATATATATAATCTTATTTTATTTATAATCATATTCCTATTAGTTTAGTGTAATGAAATATGTAAACAATATCATTTTAAAATAGTTGTACAGTTAATCGATAAATGGAAAGGAAAAAGGAAAATTTTAAAGGCTTTAAATATTATCTGCTGTAAAATTTCGAAGAATCTAGTTGTGATATAGAATAATTTTCACCCTTTTTTTAATTTTCCATTAATATCGATTCTCGCAGATTGTATTTTTTCAAAAGGAAAAAAAAAGTTTTGCTTTAGTATATAATTGGGGAAAATAAACATAAAAAAGCAAAAAAAAAAAAAAAAATCCTGGGGGATGGTTGGGGGACCAACACTTATTGTATATATTATGCAATTGTTTATACTCATTGTTCAAATTGTGTAAATCTGTATTTTTCATGTATTATAACGTACTATATATTTGTTTTTTTCCCGAAAAATTCGTTCTTGGCATCTCCTCAGTTAAATTCATCAGTGGAGCTGCATCGTTGAGCACGCCATTGATAAATTTCTCAGATTTTGATAAACTTTTAGCTCTCGCAGCTTCTTGGAAAGCTAAGTAATTATTTCAGTTGATTGTTAAAAAGTCTTCGTATGTTAATAAGCCTTTCTTCTCACGCAACGATTCGAATCCAGGCATTCATTGCAATATTTTTCTCAGCTTGCAATAATGTGCTATCGCATTCGTGATATCAAATGAAACGAAGCGCATGTTTGCCAATTCAGTGCGTACGACATGTGTGAAATCGGGGTTGCCAACTTGGCGAGTTGGCATTGTTGCGATAGCTCGTAATAAGTTTATTACAACATCCCGAAAAAACTTTTTATATGGATAGAGATAAATAAATACAGTAGATAATAATTTAGAATGCCATTTTTTATATTTATTCTAAAATATTAAACATATTACTGATATTAAAATATTCAAGCCTTATTATCAATAATGTTATAATTCGGAGGAAATTTTTAAGGGATAAAAATACAGAATATTTTAACACTAAGAAGCTATTTAAACTTAAGACTTTTCAAATGATTGTGGCTTTTTTGTCTGAGCATCAAACATAGAAAAAAAGCAAAAATGAAACAATAAATAAATATTGTTATATAATCTCCAGTTTTTCACCTTTTGATTTCATTTTGAAAATACTCCACACGTTGGTAAAAATGTTTCCATTATTTCTTTTTTTCTTCAAAAGCACTTTTTTCCCCATTACTCTCGTTTTTTCCAAAATGAAAGACATATTTCATAAGTAATATTCAATTATTGTTTTTTTTTTCGAATTACGGTCACAACCTTGAATGTTTATTTAAAAGATTTTTCTACATCAGCAAAACCCGAATTAACAGTGGACAGACATTATTATTGATTGAAGTGCTGCGTCAATATTTGGGAAAATCTTTTTGATGACATCCTTTCGTAATGGTCATCTGTAAGAGGTTTTATAGCGTTTCTAATGTGCGTGCAATAAGAACTCATCAATTGCACTAGGGTCATGTCCATAGAACTGTTTAGAGATTGTAACAATGTTGATTGGACTGTATCACGCAGGTCAGCAATGTTAAATCTTATCAAGTAAGTCTCCTTTTAAATGCATAAAAGAATTTCCTCAGTTTTTTTTAAAAATTCTTCTCTATTCTATCTTTTGTGTAATCTATTTATGATTATAATATCCATTTTAACTTTTTAGGCTGTCTGATATTTTATCTTCCAAACTTTAAAGATTTTATTGCTGGGTTTTTCTTTTTATTTCTCCTCTGGTTGAACAGGAATAATAATTCAGAATTTGGGATAAAAAATATTTCTTGAATTGTTTTACCTTCAGTTAAAAGGCGTATTTATGTGTGGGATTACCTTTCAAAGCTTTCCAAATATAAATTCTCTTTATTCTTTCTCGTTTAAAAAATCTTAACTTTAAGAGGTTTTTGAGGAAGGACAAATACGATTATATATATTACAACTGTTTTGATTATAATAAAAACAGTGGTAAAATAATAGCATAAAGTTATTGTTTGCGGTCTCTTGCATCAAGCAATGAAAAAAGAAATTAATTATCAAAATTGTTTCTGTAATTACCAGTTATAAGTTTTTGCTTTTAAAATAGGTATATACTTTTATTTTTATTAAAATAAGTTTATAAAAATACTTTAGAGTCCCGAAATCTCTGACAAATGCGGACCGTTGGGTAGCAGAGGTGGTGGAAAAGCAGAATTATCGAGAAGGGGATTAAAATAAAGTTAGTACGCATGCTTCCCCAGGAAATATTGTACTGCAATTGTATGCATTGTTTTCTTGAGAATAAAATAGAAAACAAATTGCACACATACCCTTTAACAAAGGAAAAGTACGTACTTTATGAAGGCATGGAGCATTTAACTACATGAAGATGAAAATTAACGAATACATATTGAGCAGTAATTAACCTGATCAGACACCCCTCAGAAAAATAGTTTAGGAAGGTATATAACTATCTGTAATGAAGATTAAATAGCCAACCATGCCAAAACTGGCTACTTTTTTTTTTAAAGAAATGCCTAATATTCTGTCACTTCCACGCGTGTACCGCACTCTGATATTACTGCTTCATCAAGAAGACGACGAAGGAACAGTGAAACCATTACTGAAGCATCTTGTTCAAAATATTGAAAGGCTGTCTCGACAGCCTTTAGTCCTTCCCCATGTAATGTTTTAGGAGTTTGTATGGTATCCTCAACGTTAATGTCTTTATCATTTTCCAGCATTTTTCCATTAACTGTGACCGTAGGGATAAATTCTGCATCGGACAAAAGGTATAGTTTGGTTTTTCTTTACCTATAAGGATGGGGTCGAGTTTTCCGGACTGCCTGGGCATTGAGTGCCGAGTTTTTGGGACTGTACTGCATTAATTTTTTTATCTCATTTCCTAAAGTAATTAAGAATAGCATTAAGTACCTCTGGTTTATAATATAGTCATTAAAAATACTTAGACAAATATAAATAATTTAAGAAAATAAATTTTTTAATATCATTATATTTATGATTGAGTTATTTTTTTATTTGACTTCTTTCTACAACAAATTTGGAAAGTTTAACTTCAAAATTAAGGGAAGAATAAATAAATATAGAGCGAACTATTTACCACCACGTAGGGATTTCTGGGTAAATAAGACTACTTAAAGGTAGCACGAGCGCTAAAGTAAGATATTTTTCTATCTTATCTTTTAATTCACAGCTGGACAAGCTCCTCCCACTTTCACAAATGTAACTTTCAGTGCCCCCTGGGCAGCCAGTTGGGGTCATTATCCTCTCCACCCAGCAACCAATCAGAAATCAGCCTCAGCTCTCGCTCCCAAAACATCAGGAAGAACTCAAACATAAGCACGCCTCCCGGTCCAGTCCTCTCCACCAATGGCCATACAGTACATAGCAGATTGAGAAACACCACTTTCGTCGCCTCCTCATCATAGACTGTCAGGGATGGGATTGAATTCTGCATGCAGTCTATATGCCCAAAGACTCACCGTAAAGCACCATGAGGTAAGAAAGAGAGCATAAGCGAAAAGACTGACTGGTGACTCCTCGCCGCAGTGTTATCTTTTGTTTGCATTAGATTGGGCGCAAAATAGCTACCATGTTGGATTTGATATGATTGAAGAACAATAAAGTACATCTTTTAAAGGTGATGCTATCCTCATTTTACCAGCAGGCCTGAAGCTTGTTATAAAAATTTGATGTTGAATAATAATTTGTAACTTAAAAATTATAAGCACACTTTGACACTGAAAATTTCTTTAATCTCTTACGAACATATTCTTATTTTTAATGAACATTGATTGTCAGAAAACCTTTTTTAGATTCCATTTCGTATGGCTTTTTATGTAGCTCAATAGGGCATTGTAAGCAATATTTCCAAATGTATTGAATGATACTTGCAATATTTTAAAAATATATTTTCAATTATATATTTTCAATATCTTTCAAATATATATATTATGAAAATTCAACTGTCACTGAAATTTTTAACGAATATCAGGAATTCAATTGATTGAGCAATTTTTTTAATTGAAATTTTTTAAAAATCTGTTATTAAAGTCAAAAAATTATGAAGAAAATCATATTAAGGATCATTAGTGGAAAGAATAACTGCTTGAAATCAACACATTTGCATCCATGCTTTTCACGTTAGATTTTCAAAAAGTTTAGCTATCTTGAACCTATGTATATGTAAAAGTATCGATTTTGTAAATGTGAGGAAAAAGTGTAAAATTTATGAAATTAAATTTTGCGTAAATTTTCCGTAGTAAAAATGTAGCGATTAGTTTTAATTTTGTAGTTTAAGGTAATTGACATAAATTGCGGAAAATTTATCTCAACCTTCTCAGTGATTTGCAATTATCAAATATAAGACATATTTTTGTTTATGTCTTATTTGTTTTGTCAGAAAATTCCAGCTAGACTTAAATATTTTTTTTCCTGATTGTACGAGAAATATTTCCTTTTTATTAGTCATTAGCAATTCCGGGAACTTTCATCATTGTTATTACTGAATAAATACAAAAAAAAAAAATAGTTGTTTGGATATTGATTTTTATACTCGTTTCTACCTTAAATTTTTCATAAAAGATAAGCAATGCTTTTTCAACAAATATATTTCATAAATTCTCATTAATTCCTTTGAAAAATGTAAATTAGTCACGATATCCAAATATTGATTTTGAAAAGAATAAAAAAAGAGTAATGAATTCGAACTGTCTAAAGTGAGAATTTATTAGAAGAAATGCAATTGGAATTCAATTACAAACAGCGCAGAATATCGTTTTCTTTTTAAAACTTTGCAAAATGTCGCAACGGAATATTTATTAAAATAGTTTCATTTTAAACAAAACAAATGCTTATTAATAGTTGCAATAAATATATAATATTGGATTTTTTAGAAGACTATTTACATAATATAGATACTTGAAAAGAAATATATTATTCATGACGTCAAACATTCGATATTCATAAATTTATATTTTCCATTTTCTTAGCTCTTAATTTGATTTTATTATTTATATGCATTTATCACACCCTTCTTCTTAATGTCTTAACAGAATGGATTCTATCTAAAGTTTAGTTTCATCTATCTCAAATTATTAAAATTAGATTTAACTTTGAAGCATCAATTAAAAAAAACATTTTGAAAGTATCGCTATAAGAGACAAGGTAGAAACAATATTTTTTGAAAATAACGAATAATAGGGGGATATAAACAATTTTCTTTGTGTGAATAATCTTAAATTCAAACTTTGTGCTTCCCAACACATTCTGATTATTACTTTTATGAAGTTACGTTTTTTTAAATTATAAAACGTTTCTATTTACAGTAATGTATGTACAGCGGCTCTCAAAAATGCCCGTACACAAACAATTTTTTTACGAAATGTAATGTTTTTGACTAAAAATAAATAAATATATAGAAATTGTAGTGTTTTTATAATATCTGTCACGATCTTATTGGAGTAATACAATCAACTTTAATTGCACAGTATAAATATTATTTTGGAAAATAAGTAATAATAAAAAAAAAACTGCTAAAAAATTACGCCACACAAAAGTCTTTGTATTCTGTAAAAAAAATTCGATATAGTTTTAGCTCTATTGCATTTTTTTCTTAATTTAATACTTTGTAGGATATATTTTAACGTCCACAACAATTCTAGTATAGATTTCATCAGTTTTTTGTAATTCCAGCACTGGTGTTTCTCTATTCTTCAGTGATTACTTATTTTAGAACAATTTTTTTATATGTGATGTATTCTTAATTTAATTTCAGATTCTCACCAAATATGTTTTACTTGGCTTAAATCAAGTGATTGAGGTGGTGTTTTTAGAATTCGGAGACAGTTATATGAAAATACAGAGGCGTACGGTGAGAACAGTGAGCTTAGGTTCATTATCTTGTTAAGAAATACTGGGCAGATAACTTTAAATTGTTCTTTTAAGTATTCAAATAAAACTCACCGTTCACAATACCATCAGGATTACCAAATTACCTAATCTTGAAGCCGATTTATACCCACACACAAAAATACAGGCTTCACCGTTCCAACTAAATTCTTAGTATTAATATTCCGAAAGTTCAAAATTGACGGCAAATTGTTTGGGATGACAAAAAATTCAACTTTTTTGGTTCCCGCGAGCGTATAATAGTTTGAAGAAGAAAGAAATGTGCGAACTTAATCCCAAGAATTTAGTTAGAGTAGTGAAGCATGGAGGTGGAGTTGTTCTTGTGTGGTGGTGTAAATCAGCTTCAGGATTAGGTAATTTGATATTATTTGATGGTTATAGTGAATCATGAAATTTATGTAAATATTTAAAAAACAGTTTGAAATTATCCGCCCAAAATTTGAGTATTGAAGACGAATTGAATTTTTAACAAGATAATGTTCCCAAGTACACTATTCTCAACACACGCCTCTGGTGTCTCTGTAACTGTAGACGAATTCTAAAAACACCTCCTCAGTCACTTGAATTAAGTCCAGTGGAACATATTTGGTAGTTGAACATAATTCAGAGTAAGAACATATAGTAAAACATACTGTAGAGTAGAAAAATATAATAGAACATATTTTAGAGTAAGAACATATAGTAGAACATATTTTAGAGTAAAAACATCTAGTAGAACATATTTTAGAGTAAGAAAACTTGAAACTTAAAATAAAATGTGTATTATAAAAACAATAATCACATACGAATACAAGAAGATCGATGCAAAAATTACAAAAAACTGATGCCATCTATACCAAGACATTTAAAAGCTGTTGTGGACGTGAAAAGATGTGTTGCAAAGTACTAAATTAAGAAAAAAAATACAATAGTTAAGACTATGTTGAATCTTTTTTTAAATTTATGAAGACTTTTGTGGAGTAATTTTTAGCAGTGCTTTGATTATTAATTTTTCAAAATAATAGTTATATTACGTTTTAAAAATTGATTATGTTATTCCTATAAGAACCTATTACAGACATTATGAAACAAATTAAAATTCTGGCATATTAATTTTTATTAGTCGAAAACATTAAATTTTTCAGAAAATTTTAAGTGTGCAACACTTTTGTGAGCCACTAAATAATAATTTCGGACTTGATTAGAAGCATTTTGGTTATAAGGCGATAGTTTTTAGGGAAGGTTGCAATCATGGAAAGGATGAGGAGACCTTTAAACGTTAAATATCCATTTTGTATTGACAAATAAATGGGTAAAATGGCGACACTATAAGTACGTCACAAACACAAATCGATAAACATGTGCACATTTAAATCTTGTCCTTAGATCTCGTCTATTTATAATTTTGGTTAAAGTTTTAAACATTCTCGTTCTTAATAAATTATCATTCTTCAGAGATCCATGTGAGAATTAAAATTGTATTTCTTTTTCCGTAATCAGTATAATTTAGAACTTAAAAATTGTACAATTTTTAATTTAAGTACTTGTGAATAAGTTCTATTGGTGCAAATTACACGGACAATGATTATATTCCTATCCGTTATTTTTTCTATTTATTTTCTTTTGAAAATTTAGCGGTTATGAAATTTTTGGTGACTTCACAACTATATGTACCATTTAGTTATAATTAAACGTCCCCTTTAAACGTCTTCTTACAACGGGTGGATGGAATATAATGAATATTTGTATATGGGCTTCTATAATGTTACTAACAAAAGTTATTTTACTCTAAAATTTCTTAAAATTAATATTTTCTTTAACAAATGTCTATTCTCCTTTTAAAAGCGAAATAAATAAAATTGAAACCTCGTGTTCTGTGGCTTTTTGATGAATAGCATATATTTACTTTTAAATAACTAATTTTTAAAACTAAAGCATGTGTCTGGATATAATTTGAAATCTCTTTTGCCTTGCAGCATCAATTTCTATGTTACATGGTATTCCGAAATCTATTCCATGATATTTGATCTGTGTATGTTTTATAGCAAAATTAGGGATCCAAATATCAACATAGAACACCGAAGTCCATTTCAAATCCATGCCACTCGAATATCATCCCATTAAAGATTCATACCAAGACGTACAGAGAAATCCATTTCTATCCAACGTTGCCCCATGACGCCCTTTGAAGATACTATTTCGTAATGAGCAGGAGGTTTATAAAGCACAGAAATGTACCTTATATGGGTCAACCTGCTTCGAGAGTAAACCAGCTTAGGGAAATGGAATATCCACCGAGTGATTCTGATTGTAAATATATGATTTTTTGGGTAGAAATAATTATAAATTAACTTGTATAATATATTGAAATATAATGAAGAAATGCACACTTCAAACAGACAATGCCTATTGCGGTTATTTAGGTGAGTTTCAATATTAAGATTTGAAAAAGATAATATATTGATGTACCGAATGTTAAATGTTTCACCACCAAATCCAGCGAAGACAGGTTTAAGTTAAATTTATTAGACGAAAATCTGATATATTGTAAGTCTTATTATAAATTACTAGTTCAAAACAAGGTTTATACACTGCTTGCTTTGAATGTAGATTACATGAATAGTTTTTTATTAATTTAAATATCAATATAGAGAGAGGTGCGGTAATATATTAGACATGTTTGAAAGAGACAATTACTACAGTTGTGAGAAAAAATAACAATTTGAATGGGGTAAATTCATGTGACTTCATACTCACATGATAACTAATTGTGCAACTTAAAATTTAATTTCTATCCTGAATATTTGAATTTAATCAAAGCCAATGATGACCCATGGAAAACAGATTTTTTATATTGACAATTAAATATTTACATTGATATTTTAGAGAGCAAGATTTATGATGTCATAAAGTTTTATCATTTATGTTATCAGATGTCAAAATTTACTACGGCCTTTGCTGAAATGATATTTATATTTTTTTGCAAAGAATTAATAATCTAAAAACAGAACGTGCAACTGAGCTTGATAAATACAAACGATTTTATAAATGTTGCTTAGAATAATTGTCCAGCTTCATGTAATTATAATATTAATAATAATATTTTTTTTTATCTTTTACACTCTTAATAAATCTGACATTTACATTTTTGTTCTTAATTATTTCTCTTGCTTATTTTTTTTCCGAATGTTTAACACTTTCAGAGTTTTTTTATATTTGGTGCTATAACTTCAGATAGTGTAAAGTTAAAATTATCATTTTATATTTCAGTTTACATACATTTTTAAAATTGTTTTTCGATTTTTCAAATTTGTACAGTAGTTTTGCTGAACATTGATAATTTTGCCGCTTAAGTATTAAAATGTTAAGATATTAAAAATTAAATAAATTTTGATGCTCATGAACGTTTTAGTGCAAAATAAAAGGGAATAAAGTGTGAGATGTGAACCAACAGAAGCTACTTCTGTCTCTCTTGTTCTCTTATATAGGGAATCAAGAATTTCGAGAAATTCATACTACTGAGAAACATGTAGGTTAAAAACGTCTGGAAGACGACACCAAAGTCAATTCTGGTAAATATACGTGTCGCTTTACGTCCACCTCTAGTTGTCTGAGGTAGAAGTACGCTCACAATAACCAGATACTTGGGTTGGGCGGGGGGAGTATCCGAGCTTAGTGATTGACAATCCGCTGAACTGAATAAACAGATAAGCAAAATAATTCACTTTTAATAATTTAACGTTGAATAATATCGCGTGCGATTTGTAGTCAAGACAATAAATTAGTAATAAGTTCTTACCTTTAAAGAGATGCAACCTCAGAACCTCACCCACAATAAATCTACTAACTTCTATTAGCTGAGCGACTATATTTCCGGACGATAATGCAGGATAAAATGACTATAATTCCGGACTCCAAGGATAAATTATTACAATTCAGGCAACGGCCTTCTCTATCACACTGATTAATCATATTTTACTTAGGTGATATTAATTTGCGGAGTTGGTGTTTATTTTAATTTGGCTGGATGAAAAATAACCGAGTTAGAGAGGATAGATTTTGTAAATATCCCAATATTACAGACAATTTGACGCAGAGAAAATTGTAGGCCTAGGTGATCTTGTTGGTTTTACAATCGTATATCACTTCTGAAATGCATATAGATGCCTCCACTCTGGATAAAATTTAAATCATAAAAGATTTGATCATTAATAAAAAACAAACCTAAGGTTGTATAGTAAGACTTACGGGTCTATGTATATTAAAGAGATATGATGGATGGCATTCTCTATCATTTACAACACTAAACATTTTGAGGACCCTTCTTGTAGGGAGTGTAGCGAACATTATTACTAAGTCCAGTTACTTCAGAAATGAAACCCGTTGATGACGTCAGAGACGAAAAGCTGATAGTAACTGCCTTATTGTAAGGGGGGGGGGGGCAGCGTTTCCCTGAAATCCATTTGACCTTCGTTCCGAGGAAACCCCTCAAAAAGGACATGCGGAGAGACCGGTTCTGGGAGGGTCCCAGCTGGAAGCGAGAGAAGAAACGTGGTCTGTAGAATAAGATGATGTGTTAGATTTTTATGTAATTAAATTTGTATATATTTCTAGCTTGACTGTGTGTTTTCGTATCCAATACGTCAGAGGGGCTAGATGCACATTAAACGTATTGAGTACAAAGTCGTCATGATGTAAAAGGGAAAGGTGCCAGATCAGGTGCCATTTTAGTTAACTAATCTTAGTTCAAAATCGCAAGATCCGTCACCAATGGTCCTCGTTCAATTTCAGAGTGCGATTTTAATATAAAATCAACCAATCTCTTCAATCAGATGATCAGTAAGTTACAGTTATTATGACAAAAGCTGTTACAATACAGGGTGATTCATAAAGACGTATACACCTTCTAGATCAGTGAAAAAGTAACAAAGACACACTCCACCTCAGCAAACCGTAAGCTAGACGTATTTTTCAAATTTGTGTCTAACCCCTGATGGAACTGACGTAGGAAATAGCATGCGAATCATGTGATTAGTCAGTCGAGATGGTGGCTTCGGCAGGGGAAATATTTTGTGCTTTCTTGAATTTTACATGTTGTCTTGGGAGCCACATTTTTGGCATTTTAAGTCATTGGCTTATGCCTTAGTTGCAGAACAACATTAACAACTTCATTCTCAAAATGGTTGATGCACCATTACACTGGTCGGTCACCGTGTGAGATTACTTATCTAGATTCCTCACAATTGGACTGCAATATATCACTTACCCGTTGGCCACCCAGATGTCCAGACTTACGACCACAGGATATTTTCCTGTGAGGTACGAAAAGACAAGGTGTTCGTCCCTTCCATTCCTGTTGATCTAATGGAACTGAAACAGCATATCACAACCACTACTCAGATATTGTGGTACGCGTTTGGACGGAAATGGATTGTCGCCTCAATGTGTGTTGCATGGTTAAGGATTCACATATAGAACACATCTATAACTCTCCTAAAACAAAACTCAAAATATTCCTATGCAATTTTGTTACAGGTAACATATAATACCTTGTATCAGCGTTTCTCAAACTGTGGGGTGTTCCCTCCCTTGGGGGCGTAATAACTCAACGAGAGGGGTGTGAGCATATTGAATTGCCGAAAACAAAAGATTATTTTAACAAGTTATTAATTTACTGAAAGTAAACAAACAAAATACACATTTACACTGATACATACACTTATCTTGATAATTTGTACGGTTTATAATTAATCCCTTAAATGCCGATTAAATGTTACCCAATGCCACTGTTTTCTACGTAGGCACGCGTATATGATGTATTGGGGGGGGGGGAGAATATATAAGCAATTTCTTTGAATTAAGTAAATCCTTCACAAACAATGTCAAGATCCTTTTATTGCATTCCAAAGCCTTCGGAAATTTTTTTTGGATAGAAGTGTACAGAAAAGATTGTACTTCGGAAAGACGTATATATACGTCTGGGGCAATTAGGACTTTGACTGAGCGACATGTTTATATACGAAGCTGGTACTTAAGATGTTAAAGTTGTATTGTAGCTTTACCGTTAAAGTATAGTATTATTGAATCCAAATCATTGTTGTTGTATGGAAGGGGGTGCCATAAAAATTGCAATTGAATATTGAAAGTTTGAGAAGCACGGTCTTACATTGTTTTTTTATTCATAATGCATTGAAACTGTATAAGTCTTTATGAATCACCTTGGTTTGTATCTGGATTGATCAAGAGTGAATAAGAGTCAACTGCAAAACTAATAATGAGCTACAATAATAACTGAACTATTATCGAGTCAAAAACTGATGTTTTAGGTTCAGAATCCAATGAAAATAATATGATAGACACATATATAGATGACCCATTTTAAGTTTATCTTTAGAATAAGCATTAATGTTCGCGGTGAAACTGGGAACTAACGATAATTCCCAGTCCATTATACTAGGGCCCATCGGAGTATTTTAACATGATGCTTTTCGCCTAAAGTGCTGGTGCTACATAAACAAAACTCACTTTGGAACAATTTTGAAAAGTTTCACTTCAGTGGACTCCCTGCATTTGTTAAAGATTAATGACTTTGGGAAACGCTAGAGAAGCATAAAAAAGCAAAAACGCATCAGTAGCTTTCGTTTGAAGCAAACTTACCTTTATTGGAAAGGTAACGATCTACCTCGGTTTGTAATTTATGTGCGATGAGCTCACGCGGCGGAAAATTTTGTAGAACTTTCTATCTCTTGTTCTTAGCATTTTTATGCCGGGAATTCTTATTTGCGGTTCGATGAAGAATGGTTTTTCGTATATAATATATAAGTGCGGAAGATGCTTAAAGATAAAATCTTACTCTAGTTTTCTGTGAACCACGTTTCTGAAATTTCAATATCCGCTGAATATTTTTGTTGTAAATATTGATGTCTGGTCGCTGAAGTTCGCAGGTTCTTTTTTTTAAATTTTTGTATTTTGATATATGATTATATTAATTTAAATCAAAATGTAACTTATGCTATAAGTTATACTATTTTTTAGTATTTTCTTTATTTGTAAATTTTAATTCATTTTGAGAGTTAATTTTTTTTATTGGATGCAAACATATTCGGCACACACAGATCACAAAAATTATCAATATTTTGCCAGTTAGTTAAAATTAATTTTAAGGCGCAAGGTAGTGATTGCGTTAAATTTTTGGTCAAACTTTTATAGGATTTTAACATTGCTAAGAGTGAATGTTAGTGTGTAACTGTTTATTTTAGTGGTACTTACATATTATCGAGCATTAGCCCCATTATATAAAACGAAGCGCGTACGACAAATGCAATATCGGGATTGGCAACTTGGCGAGTTACCTTAAACGCTAGCATTGTTGCGATAATACGTAAGTATCATTTTAGTTTGCGTTGACATAATTGTTTTTCTTTCTAGTGGGGTTGGAGATTAGTTATTAGCAGTGCAGGTCCAGTACATTCCCTTGGAGCTGGTATCCATTTTAGTGTGACACCATATAGGTTGATAACAATTGCCACAATGTAATATTGGCACCCAGTTTCTACCCCGAATGAGACATTGAGTTCTAATGATGCGGAATTGTATCAGGAAAGATGTTAAATAAAAATCATAAGAAAAATATATAACAATTTGTGGTTTGACTGGAAATTTAATGGGAATATAATAGAAATTCTCTTTCCCATAGAATTATTATTATTATCAGACATTTTTTTCTGTCACTTGTTCAAACATACTTTATTACTACACACATATAATTACTAAATAGCATGAGACGTTATTAAACAATGTAATATATTATTATATCACACAATAAACATCAAATAATAACAGAATAGAGCCAGAGAATATTTTATCATTGAAGCCAGTGGAATGGAAAACATACTTTAGATATACATAGAAGCAGAAATATAAAACTATCATACTTTACGGCAATTAGATGGGAAAATATCCCGTACGTTTAGGAACATTATTGCCCTTATGGCTACATATAAAAAAAAATTTTTTCAATTAAACTTACATACGGGTTTCACACAAACGGGAGAAATTTTTTGTAGAAAAAATATCCTTTCGGCTTATCCACAAATTCACTTATATCTGAAAATCTGCTGTATATCTCAATTCTCCATGGAATTTGGACAATATATCTGACATTCTTAATTAGATTCAATGATCAATGTATGAAAAAATTAGATTTTTTCCTTTAGTCCCCTATTTTACCTTTTTTCTAGATCATCCAAGTATGTTGAAAATAGCTGTTTGGGTATTGAAATTTAGAACGACAATTTATCAAATATTTGTAATCATAGATTTGTGAATAAGTTTTTATAATTTTGCATTGTAGAAGACGCAAGCCCTGATTGTTCAATGCTCGGTCATACCTTTATTTCATTTTACCCTTCACTTCTAGCGCAGACTATGTCATACCTACCGTCTAACTTTTTTCAACGCTCCTTTTAAACTTTTTTTTTTGTGGAAAATGAAGAGTTTCTCGTGTAGCTAGCTGACTTTCAGATCATATCCTTTGAGGTCCCTTAGCTTGCAGGTGAATTCTAAATATATATTTTTGAATGGCAGCCTGTTTGGGTATTTCATACCCTGCACGTGAATCACCGTTACAGTTCTGAATGTATGTGTGAGCACGCTTTAAATCTTCCTTATGCTATGGCGTATTCAAGTAGTTATGATAAAGAAATGTGATATTTAAGTAATTTAATATATACAGTATTTAATAGATAGAGTGCAACCGTATTTTCGGATGAAGAAAGATTCTTTGCTGGGAGGATGAGAAAGAATCGAATGATGAATAGTATAATAACATGTATAATTCCTCTTTTGAAATTGATCAGACAATTTAACTGAGTGAGCAATTATCGTCCTTGATAAAATGACCACATTATATTCAATGCCTGGAAAATGTAATCGTTAGCATTTGAGAATCTTTTTTATGTTATTTATCGTTGCGACAAGAAAAGCGTAAATTAATTCGTTAAGTCCTCCGAACCCACTTATTGAACAGCGAACCAGACTCTGATTTCTGAAGTGTGTTGGATTTCGATTTTGAGAAGAATGTAGAAACCAGCAAGCAATGCTTCTATTAATTTTTTTTAAAAAAAATTAAAATCTAGTGTAAAACATCGCACTCACTCGCGATGAAGACTAAATGAGTATAAAATCAAAGTCCTGATTGCCCTAATAAAAAGAACAGAAAAACTAAATTTACGTGTGAAAAGTGTAATAAACATATTTTATTTCCAACTTCTCTTTCTTTTTCTGCCTTTGTATACACATTTTATGATAAAAACAGAGTGTAACTTTCTTGGGTATGAGATACCCAGCGTAACAACTTTCGTTCGATTATTTCTCGCGAGTGATATCAGGTTAAGTATGTCTTAAATTTCCTCATTTTCAGTGAAGCTGAATTTTTGTTAAAACATAAATATCTGAAAAGTCATTTTTCGCCTTTTGCATTGTAAAATTGACAAAAATGGATAGTTTTTTTTATTACGTAAGATTAAATTTTGAAAAAAAAATCATGTGTAGCATTTTTTTGAAACCACAATATTATTATTTAAATTTGTAATTCATTTGCTAATAATTTTAATGCCTTAGGAATCCTCTGAATTGTATAACTCTATCTCACTCCATACGTAAAATAAAATTTGTATGAAAATTTTAGTGCGAATGCATTTTTTTTTAAACAAAACTTACTAATAACTCCATGTTTTGACTCAAATAATAATACTCATATTTTAGATGCATTTCTCAAAAAGCGATTAGTTTATGTGTTTTAATTAAAATATTTACTCTAAATAGAGGAATCAAGACATTTATACGTTTTCTTCGAAAATTAATTTTGGAAGTGTGTTTGTGCTAGCGGGAATCTGAGTTAAAATATTATATACTTAAATTTTATAACAATGACCTAATTTAATGAGGAAAAGGTTATAAATGAAGTTTAGTAACAATACTTTTGACTCTGCTTCTTGCCCTTTTAGCCAGGTATTTCAGTTTGGGGACCTGTTTATTACATAATGTTTTGCAACTCGAAATTGAAAATTAGTGTTATTCTACAATTTATTGAAAACTGTTATTTAGTAAAAAAAAATATATATATTCTTCTTAAAGTGGAATATTGAAAAACTGTTATTTTTTTTAGATACCTCCACATTAGAATAATATTTATTCTAATGCCCGGATTAGCATACGTCAATCGTGATTGACCGGTGGACTGCTAAGGCATTTTGGGGTGACCACCTGAAGATTAGCTGTCAGTAATTGTATACTGAAATACTGAAAATTGGCTGATAGTATGCAGAAAAGTCTTCTACTGACTATAACCACGAAAACTAACTTTAGATAAAAATGTTGATTGTTTGACAATATATATATAAATGCAACATTTGTTATTATCATTTTTGTGAATGTTATTATTGTATTTGTATCTTGCGTTTTCGTCTAAACGTCGTTTTAATGTGTCAGTTCTTTTATTTTAGTTCTGTAGGTAAGTACACATATATTTCGAATTTATTATTTATTTATAATGAATACTTTAGAGGTTTTTCTTAATTCACCTTACCTATGACACTGGGCAGTGGTGTACAAAAGAATTTTTCAAGGTGGGGGTGAGGGTCCAAAATCTACCATTCTCCCTAATACGCAGCTAAACATGTTTTTTTATTTGATTTTCAGATTATCGGTGGAAAAAAACGGTAAAAAATAAATTACTGAATAAATAAATAATTAGCATTGATTAATAAAACAATTATGAATAACAAATACTTATTTAAATTTTACGTACTATATACATGGAATTATAATCAGTCGAGAAAAAATCAAGGGCTTTGGGGAAGGGTGTGGATTCTTGGGTTCCTACCCCCTTGTTTTCGCCACTGACACTGAGTGAACCGCAACGCATCGAAAAATTAGAAGTAGCCCGTACCCTAAAAATGTCGGCTCATCCATGTTCTAGTCCAAACATTCTATATTTAAACCATTTTGAAATACAATTTTCTTCTTAACGAATCCTTAATTTAACTTCTGTATAGACAAATTATCTTTGGCATTAATCAAAACAAATTCAACATATCCAATGAATGACCAGTAATTAAGGTATTTTTTTACGAATAAAAATTTTGCTTGTATTTGGCTCAGATTGAAAGCAGCTTGCAATAATAAACCCCATAACTAAGCCTAATCAATAAGAATTTTCCCTTTTGGATTGATAACACGTAATGTCATTTTGAAATACCTCATCCGTCTCGACATGTTGGTTTTCATGACATCCTTTCGAGATGAGTCAACTATAACGAACCTTCGATAAATAAATGTTTAATGAAGGTAAATTTGTTTGCCAAGAAAGTGTATTCAGGATAGTTTATGCAAGTATTAAATGATGTTTTCATTTTAAACAATTACGTGGATTGACTATCAGTATACAAACTGGTAATATAAAGTATGGGAAATTGGGGAAAGCCGAAAGAAGATTTTTTTGTCATCCCTTTTTATTATGCTTACATACGAATATATATGTAAATGTTTCTTTCCTATGATGTTATGATACACATATATGCTCATGCAACTCGAGGCGGTTTAAAAAGAGTGGTTTATTTTCTAGAGGAAACACTTATAATATAAGACGATATAGATAGGCACTCTCATCTCAAATTAAAATAGTAGCACTGAACGTTTTTTGATATATTTCAGTCGGGCATATGGATCGTGGAGCGCATGAAAAGTTTGTTTTTGAACCTGAGTCTGTGAGTTTTCCCTGCTTGTTGGAAGCCTTGTGATTTGTTGGGAGATTTGGAGCAGTGGCAAGAGTGAGGAGCGATGCGGCGAGATAACTCTGTTGAGAAAATCAGCATTCTCAGTGTGGAAGTGAGGTTTGAATTGGCTCAGTTGTGTGTGGCTGACCTGACTTATAATAATTTAAGGATTTATGTTTAATAAGAATTAGCAAGCTGTCTGTGTATGTGCAACAGAGATGTAGCACCACCGTATTAAGGATACGGGACCCCAAGCTACAGGGGGCCAACATGTGTACGTACTGTCCCACTAACAGGGTTTTAAAATCTAAAAAGGACCGAAGGAATTTTGATACAGCCCCACTCAGAAATACCTACGCCAAATTAAGGCAGCAAAGAAAAATATCTAGAAAGATCCATAAAAATTAAGAGGTGAACGCTCCGTTGCTGAGAGGTTCACCCTTCCAGTTACCAACCGTGTTCGATCGTGATTCAATTTTTTTGAATCAGGTTGAACGAGCTCTTAACATACGGCATCCAACTCTACAAAGGGCAAACAAAATGTAATAATTTCAATGGAATCATTTTTATATAATTTAATATGATTAAACCATCGTTACACTTGGATAATCAGGGAATAATATTATAGTTTCTGTTATTTTTTCTAGTTTTTTTACGAGTTCCTACTTCCGATTTTTCCAACAAATCTAAACAGTGCACAAGAAACATTAAAAAAATGAGTTGTATATACTTTTAGTCTTAATAATGTCATCCTTTTCAGGCCCAAAGTGCTTAAAAAGGCACTTGCGGTTTTAAGTTTTTATCTTATTTACAGACAAAACCAAGCATTAGAGACTGAAGATTATCTTTTGTGCATGTATATGATTTTCAGATTTAAATTATATCTATATATTTTAAATAATTTACTATAATTATTGTTATATGTGATTTAGAATATACAACTTGGAAAGAAATAGCGGAAATTAAAATTTAAAGTGTTTGTATTTCTCTTTTATGATTCAAGTGAAGGGAATTCTGAAGATGTAGTTTCGCCTGAGGAGGTTGATATATTGGTTAAAAATGAAAATGAAGAGGGTATAACTGATATTACTGGAGATAACACTAGATATTACAATAAACACCTGTGAAGTAAAAGTTGGACCAGAACTTTTTTCCATTGTTCGATGTTCAATTAAAACATTTCCCTCGATATATGATCGACCATCAAAATGTAAACATGATGTTCACAAATTTGGCAAAATGTACCCTTGCTTACAAAAAAATACTTGTTTAGTAAAATTTCTTTTCAAAATTTAATTATTTTGCATATCTTCAATTTTTAAAGATTTATTAAAATAAACATAATTGTGTGTCTGGGAAAAAATTGATTTTTTTATTGTTGCACTTAACATTTGAGCTGCACATATGTGTGCCTCTCAACATAGCAAAACTACTAATAAAAATTTAATTTTTTTTAACTAGTATTTGAACTTCTGGCTAGGCTATTAGAAAAATCAAACCACCCAATTTTTTCCCTTTGTTAAAATGTGAGGTCTGTAGATGATAAGGTAAATAAAGAAAATAGATGATTAAAATAGAGATTAAATTAAAAATAATATTACTGAATATAAATATAAGTACTTGTAAATGTTATAATGTATTACCTATTTAGTAAATGACTGTAATTGGAAAGAAATGTCTCTGAAATAAAAATCAGACAGTATTTCATTTTAGAAAGAGCTTGCTTGTATACTCCTCTATTTAAATTCAATGATCTTCAGGGTTATACAAATCGAGAAATTAATGATGCTCAATTTTAAATTCTATGCATTCAATGTGCCATTTGATCAACGTTTCTCCTTCTATTTCTAGAATGTATCATCTTAAAAGAATTCTAAAAAAACAAAAAATATTAATTCAATAGCGTAACAAGTAGTTAACACGTTTTAACTCACTAACTAAAAAAAAATTAACATGTTTTTAACACGCTTTTATAAGCTTCACTTGAATGTAAAGGAATCTTTGAACTTGACTTTTAACCACTTTAAAGGTCAGATTAATTCGAAATTTTGCGCATTTGTCAAGAACCGATGACATTACGATAAATTAAGATTTTTGTTCAATTGTCCTGATCAGAATCATCACAATTAACTATTACCCATTTCCAGATTTGGTAACTAATACCAGATCCTATTTCCAGATTTGGCGACTAAAAGATAAAGTTACAACCCTAAAGCGAAAATGCCAGTGGGTATTCCAGATTCTAAAAAAATGATACACTTAGATTAATTCATCAACAAATAAATGGTAGTTTAAAAAACTGAAAAATACGCTTTTATTGTAGATCGAGGTAAGAAAATTAAAAATAAATTATAGTTATAATCGAAGAACAGGCTTTTATAGTGAATCAAACTAAAAAGTGAAAAATAATTCTTAATATAAGAATAAAATGATTAACGAGAAAATTAATGTCGTTGGGGGTAAAAGCGTGGGGTGTTTTGTACTACATTTTTACCCTAACTCAGCATTTCGGAATAAAACTAGTAAGAAATTACAGCAATTGATATCGAGCCCCCTAAGCTTTTATCACAATGACATTAATTTTTCGTTAATCGTTTTATTCTTATTTTTAAGAATTGTTTTTCACTTTTTGTTCCATTAACTATATCATCGTGTTTTTTCATGTTTCTTAAACTATAATTTACTACCAGAACACATAAGATTGGTAAAATTCATTGAAGTTAAGCTATACATAGCAAAATTGAAAGAGGAAACATACGAAAAATTACTGTAGCAAAAATGGTAACAATTCTTTTTTTCCTTTGTAACCCAATCTGTCGTTTGAAAATAAATGCAATACTTGCCCAACTAAAATCAAAAATTAGAAAAATGAATCTTGACATCTTTCTATCTATTCTTAAATAACAATAAAAACATACTAAAATATTTCCCCTTGAGATTTATTCCAGATACGATGCAAAAGTTCCTACGAAACTACAGAAGTTTTCGCAACTGCAACTATCAGTGCAAGAAATCATGGCATTTAAAGCCAGCATTTCTCACGCGAAGACCTAAAGTAAATAAAACAAACCGTTCGTTAGCGGGTAAACTTTCGAAAAGTTTATTTCATCCGTTTTCGAATGTATTTATTAATGATTAATGACTTATGCAGTCGAGAGAGAAAAGTAAAGCGGCAAAAATTCAACTCCGCGGCTTCTCGCAGTGCATAAACTCTACGCGATAAAATGGTAACTATTTGTTTCAGTTTCGTAATTTATTGGTGACGAACATTCACAAACTGCGAGAAATTTTGTAGAAGTTTCGTTCGTGTTTACTCTATTTTGATCGCCGAACTTATTTCCCGGGCTCTAAAAAAATCATAAGATGAAAAGGTATCTTCCGCTTGGTGTATCAGAAAGAGCTGTAAGTGTTTTTGGTTTTCTTTAAGGACCCGTTTTCTAGGTTTCTACTTTATATTTTATGATGTTGTTTTGCAAGATTGTTCTATATACTTCTGAATGTGTGACCCCCACCCCTCTTTTCATTTTTCAAAGTTTATACAGTTGAAAATAAAGCAAAACTGCAGTTCTTCATCTTTCTTCTATATGTGTTATTTTTCAAATAAGTTGAAACGAAGATTGATAAATGTATTACAGTGCTTGAGTGATTGTTTTTGATTAATATCACACGGTAGCGACCTCCAGTGGCATTAGTATAAGGGTTAACCGAAGGACGATACACTCAAGAGCCAAAACATTATGACCACCTGTCAATAAAGAGTTGGACCACATTTGGCGCGCAACCCAGCTTCAACCCGTTTTGGCACGGATGCCACAAGCCCTTGGTAGATGGCCGGAGACAGATTGTACCACATGTTTAAGCAACGGTCACGCAAATCTGAGATATTGCGAATTGGTGGTCTTTGAACTCTGAGCTGCCATCCCATGACATCCCAAATGTGTTTTATCGGATTAAGATCTGGTGAGTTAGGCGGCCAGGACATTAATTGGATTTCAGCATCATTTTTCTGGAAACACTCCAACACAATTTAATCTTGTGACACGGGGTGTTGTCCCGTTGGAACATTCCACTTCCAGCTGGAAGAACAAAGGCCATGTAAGGGTGCAACTGGTCCGCAATGATGTTCGGATACACTGTAGCATTCATGGTCTTCTCTACCACAACCACGGGTCCCAGAGACGCCCAAGAGAACGTCCCCCAAAGCATAATACTGCCACCACCAGCCTGCGTATGACCTACTGTACATTGAGGGAGCAACTGTTTGCCTGGAAGACGGCGTATCCTGACACGGTCATCGGTGTGATGAATGACAAACCGTGTTCATCTGACCTGGCAACTCTCTTCCATTTATCCATGGACCAGTCACGATGTTCCCGGCCCAGCGCAGGCGCAGTTGGCGATGACGCTTGGTCAGCAAAGTGGGACGTTTGCTGCGTAGCCCCATATCTAACAGTGTCCGCTGAACAGTGTGCTAAGATACTATTCTACTTGGTCCTGCATTGTTTCGGGCTGTCAGCTGAGCCACTGTCTGTCTCCGGTTTTGCTTCACCATGCGAGGCAGTCTCCGATGACCTTTTTCTTTGATAGCGTGTGGATGTCCAACACCATGTCACCTACTGCTGGTTTCACCATTATTCATCCATTTTGCACAGGTACTAACAACTGTAGATCGCGAACAACCCACGAGTCGTGCAGTTTCGGAAATACTTGTTCCGAGCCTTCGAGCCATTACAATCTGCCCTCTATCAAAGTCGCTTAGATCCGCAGCCTTTCCCATCACACACAGAAGTAAGTGAAAGAATTACTCTTCAGACTTTCCAGCAGCAGTTAAATACCACTTCCACCTCATCACGTGCCTTCCACGTCATCCAGGCGAGTTCATTGCCAAATGCAGGGGTGGTTATAATGTTTTGGCTCTTGAGTGCACATCTTTAAGACACAAACAACAAGTTTTGTTCCTACTAATTGCAACTAGCTTATGGAAGTGAGTTAACCATAGTCAATTGTAAAAAATATTATAGATATATTAAAAGCATATACATGCTTTTGCCGAATTCTACCGATAAATTTAGAGGAGTGATAATATTGCTATACTGTTCGAATTAATTCGGGCACACGGGAAAAAAAGATTTTTTCTAGACCTTCACTTTTTATCATTACATATCTTTACTCTGGAAAATATCTATATTACTACGAAGTACGTCCTCTTTTAGCAGAAAAACCTTTTAGAACACGTTTTGGCATTAACTCCGCTAGTGTATCACACATATTCTTAATTTTGTCATCGAGGAACGACACGTGCATAGCAATTTTTATCATCTGTTCAGTTGTCGTGCAATACATCTTAGCTAAACGATTCTTGAGAATACGCCATAAATTCTCAAAAGGATTTAGGTCTGGTAATTACCAAACCAAACACTTGTATTTTATTTTCCCGCATAAAAGTCTGGACTAATATCGAAATGTAACAAAGAGCCATGTCTTGTTGAAATGTTCCGTCAAATGTTATCATGAATTGAAAAACCATACTACCTAATACGTCTATGTATTTGACAGAATTCATCTTGCCTTCAAGAGGAACTAAATTTCCGGTGTCATTTGTTTAAAAACCTCCCAAAACATCTTTTCAGAAGGTTGTTTTAGAGTCTGTTGGAAATGATGTGGTAACAGAGTTTCATCTTTACTTTGTTTTACTGCACATGATTTGTATCCCTAAACAAATAAATTTGATTCATCACTGAAAACTACCTTCTTCCAGTCATTAACAGTTCAAGATCCGTATTTTTTGGCACATGCTAAACGTTTTCTTATTATTTTTTGGATATACACTATCTGGCCAAACGTATCCGGACACCCAGTAATATGGACTTAGAGCGTTCTGAGGCACATATTAATATGATATTGGTCCCCTTTTTGCATGGATGGGTGCCTACACACATTTGGGAAGACATTCCACCAATTCTTGATAGGTGACCATAGGAATTTCCTTCCAGACGTGCATCGCAGCTGAAGTAAGGGCTTGCAGTGAGGAAGGTTGATTTGGCTGGCTACGTAATCTGCGCTCTAATTCGTCCCAAAGGTGATCTATGGGATTTCGATCGGGGCTCTGAGAAGGCCAGTCCAATTTTTGAACACCCATTTCGTCAAACCACGTCTGTGCTAGCCTCGGTGTGTGAATGGAACAGTTATCCTGCTGGAAGATAAATGGGCCTTCCCCGAAACATTGCCATAGAATTGGGAGTGCCGCATTGTCCAGAATGTCCACATACATCTCATAGTTCATGTTTCCAATCAGAGGTACTAACGAACCCAGGCCAAACCACGAGAAACACCCCCACACCATTATGCTTCCAGCACGAAACTTAACAGTCGGCACAATCAGACATTAAAGAAACGTTCGCCGGGCATCCGCCAAACCCATACGCGTCTATCCGATTGCCAGACTGTAAAGCGAGATTCATCACTCCAAAATACAGTTTTTCACATGTCCACAGTCCAATGACGGTGAGCTCTACACCATTGCAATCAATGCTTCGCATTCTGTGGAGTGATGTTTGGCTTGTGAGAGGTTGTACGACTATGGAATCCCAAGTTTTTTAACTCTCGATGGACAGTCCTGCTGCTAACACTAATTCCTGATGAACTTTGAAACTACTGAGAAATTTCCACCAACGAGGACTTGCGATTTTATTTTACTACCCTTTTCAGAGTTCTGCGGCTGCGTTCACCAAGTATTTTTGGCCTACCGGTTCGTTTTTCTGCCGTTTCACTGCCTCGACGTTTCCACTTCCCAATTACATCACTCACAGTGGATTTAGGCTTCTGTAGAATGTCCGCAATATCACGAATTGATTTCCCACAAAGGTGGCATCCTACTATACTGCCACGATCAAACTCACTAAGCTCCTTTGACTTACTCATTGCCTCACAAACGCATAAATACAATCTGACAAACCACTACCAACACTTTTATAGCTTTCAATTACGTATCAAATTGCGTCACTCGGCAGAAACACTTTTTTAGGGGTGTCCGGATACCTTTGGCCAGATAGTGTAGAAATCGTATTATTCACAAGCTTGTTGCCTTACGACCAACTTTCAGAAGCTGTTGCATACAACTAAGGCATTCACTTTAATAGTATACTCTAATAAATCCTTTTGAAGGTTTATGCTTGTCTTTCTGGGATTTATTTTGCAATTTCGAATTAGAATGTTATTAATTTTTGGAGCACTTTTCCACTTGCATCCACATTTTCCTTTTCCTTTTAGAGATGATTTTTCAGGTTCTTGAAGTATTCTTAATATTATTGAAACACTTGATTTGCTCACATCAACTATCGTAGCTATATGTCTCACATTCATAGAAGTGTGTTCGTCAACAGCGATTATTTCCACCTTTTGAACAAGCAAAAATAATAATGTTACAAGGAAAGCAAAATTATAAACACCAGCTGCCGCATTGAAATGCCCACAACTAAGCTACTGATACACTAAAACCAGTCCAACGAGTAAATTATTGTCAAAATTGATCTGCCACTGTACCTCTAGTTAGATATAACAGATTTGTGGCAGTTCGGGACATCACTGGTAATCACATACCAACTCAGACAAGAAAAATATTAGTGTCCCAATTAATTCGAACAGTATATTATCTGACGGGAAGACAATGGGTGAGAGGAGGGGAGTGGCCAAGGAGATGCAGGGATTTGAAGCGCGATGGTAGGGTTTGAGACGGACTATACGCGCTTCCACTAATCCCTTCTTATTTCTTTAAGGTAAATATTTATTTCAACCAACCTTCATCGAGTAAGGGAATGTGATTTATTTAAATGAGGTATATTATATAAATTAGGTTTTCGCGAGTTGGCAGTAAGTAAGTTGTGACACGCTGAAGTTGATACGTTGGATGTGTGCAAGTAGAAGTTAACATGAAGTTTGAGAATTAGTTGTTAGTTGAAAATTGAAAAGGAGTGTAATTAGTTAAAAATTACAGAGCGTGGAGCCCACGACATTGAACAAGCCGAAGAGAGCACCTGCAAGTTTCCAGTGTAGGATCCAATGCATAAAAGATTCATGTACTGTGCGTTTGATTAAGTAGAAGCTAGTTTATTAGTGTGCGACGTAGTTGTATTTGAGCCTATTTAAGCTGTCGTAGATTCAGTTGAGGGTCTGTAGTAGTATCCCCGTGTTATAGAGTCTCACCTCCGCACTCTACTATATTTCATATACCTTAAATAGCATTGTATTGTGTCTTCTTGATAATTGTTAATAAGGATTAATAAATTAATTAGATTGAAAACATGTCTGTGGATTATTCTGTTTCTCCCACAAATTTAGCCGGTTTTCAGGTAGACAAGAGGGTTCGGATGTAAGAGGAAACCAAACGTTATTACAGGTTGAATGAACCTTCCGTATGCAAATTCCTCACTTCTCCCGACTTTGCTGCAGGGTGTAGTGTCCACTGCACACCACAAATTGTGGTCCATGCACGACGGTTCACCATTACATTTTTCAATTGCGGTGCGTAACCATCTCCATGCTACATGTACCGGGAGATGGATTGGACGTATAGGACATGTTGCTTGACCTTCACATTTCTTGGACCTCAGTCTCTTGGATTTCTTTTTCTGGGATCACATGGAATCGCTTGTATAGGAGACACCTGTGGCTATAGTGGAGGACTTTACGGTATGGGTGGTGGTTGCTTTAACTGATATCGCCAGCACACTAGATTTGTTTGAACGTGTCCGACAGACGTTCGTTTTTTGGGATCGGCTTTGTTATGACCTACGCGGCTACAACTTCGAATAATTCCTCTGACAATCTCTTGTCGTTGCATATGTGATATTAAGTGGGGATGCATTGTAAACATGTTGTATGCGTAATATATGTATTTCTTAGCTCTTATTGCCTCTTTACATTTCACTCAACATCACACCCTTCATGACTCGTTTTGGGAATTATTCCATCCAAGCGTGGTTTGCGACCTCATGTTCTATGTTGATTTGTCATCCCCATGTTTTCCACTATCAATCCTCTGAAATTGCGTCGAATTCGGCAACATTCTTTATAAAGAAATGCCAACGCATGGTTATCTTCCCTAGATAGGGATAACGATGCTCCAAGTCCTATGACCAGATAAGTTTAAGAAAAGCGTTTTCATAAAAAAAAAATCTATTTTAAAAAGAGAGGATATTACTGAGTCATTACAATAATGTAATTTTTTTCTTTGCGAAATGTGTGCATGCAAAATTTTTGAATTGATGCATTTTATATTAATAATTGCATAATTTCAGTTATTATGCCCCATATGTTTTTCATACAATTATAATACTGCAGTATTATATGAAGAAAAACTCAACTTTCTGTCACGACAGAAAAAAAGTTTTTTTTTAACATTTTTCTTGAATTTTCTTATGCTATTAATACTCTATAAAAATTGATAACTTATAAAAATGTGTGGATTGAAATAATACAAAAATGCAATTACTTAAAAAAATATGTAACTAATGTCTTAAAGTGGTGTTTTAACTTTATTTAAGCTTATTATATATAATCATTTTTTTCAGATTTATAAACTTTAAAGTGGCTTTTTTCTCAGTTTGTGGTTTTTTGTAATACATTTTAGTGCATTTTAAATTCTACTCCTTCCACAATTATTTACCAATCACTTCTATTTTTCCCTGTATGTGATATATAAAGCATGTAACTAAATTAGAGATCCATTTTGATGTAAACTGAATACTTTTTTTAAAAATTTTAACATGCAGGAGATATTGGCTTTTTCGTTGAATTTTAACCGCTTCCCTTACAAATTTTTTTCAAAAAAATTGCAAAAAATCATCACATTTTTAAATTTTATTATTAAATACAAGGAAATGAAACAAAATAAAATATATAAGTTTTAAGCAAAATTTTTAATATTTTACAGGTGTAAAGGCATTTAATTTTAATATTAGTTTACTATCCCGAGTTATCTCGGGCAAATGGAAGAAAGTTAAATATTAGTCTTTGTAGGATAGTTTTTGATACAAGGGACAACTCAAAGCGATACCTGATATTCTGTACACTGGTATCTCTGGTCCTTTTCTTACTGGCTTACCTCTGTACGGGAGCACACTGTCTCCTTGGATTAGATTTTTTTTCAGCAGCAGGAATAACATCTGGAAAATGCCCAGAGGTTAGCCTGAATGGTGAAGGACAAATGCTGGGTCTTCCTGATGCGGCAAAAAACTCTTCACGATGATTTTCTGAAATTATTTTTTCAATCTCAGTTCCATTCTAAATTGTTTAGGTGATCGTGAACCTCCTGATTTACAGTACAAAACGTAGGGTACGTACAAAAGAATCACTTCCACTATTTTCAATGTCCACCCTAATCACTCTCTGAAAATCATCACTTTCGCTATCTTGCATCATCGCCATTATTTTACTTTTTTTCAACGGAACTATCCTTCTTTAGACTGTAATTCACCAGCTGACGTATACTATACAATAAGGAAAACACGTGACCTGTCCCGCCAAAAGACACATGAAACCACAAAACTTTGCAAACTGCCAATCCAAGCTGTATATTTCCTTTCATTTCCTCCAGGCCGTGTAAAACCATGATAAAAGAAATCGTTCTGATAAATTCTGCTCCGCCTGAGTTTTCTCGGGATAGTAATTAACTGCACTATATACGAACCCGAGATAACTTGGGATAATCAGGCAAGCGGTTAGAATGCTTAAAACAATGCAAAATAGTATCTTAACTTACTTATTAGTAGAATGACCCAATGAGAACTATCTAGAATT
The DNA here is from genome assembly GCA_019973975.1 of Trichonephila clavata. Classification (NCBI taxonomy): domain Eukaryota; kingdom Metazoa; phylum Arthropoda; class Arachnida; order Araneae; family Nephilidae; genus Trichonephila; species Trichonephila clavata. The sequence goes on from BMAO01003491.1 coordinate 33,980, forward strand.
CTACGAAGCCATACAAAACCTATTGGTGATGATTGGACCTTTGTAAACTTGAATTGTGGTCACAAGTCCTGAAACCCTAACGTCAACATCTAAACTCCCATTTTATTCTTCAAATTTTCACACCAACTTGAGGAATTTGAATTTCAAAGACTTAGCATTGTAGTATCGTGACTCCCCCCCCCCTCCAAAGTTTACTAAATTCCCGGGGAAAGGGATCCCACAGCTTTGATAAAATATTATTTTATTTGCACATTTGAGTAGAAAATTTAGACCATTATTATGGCATCTATCTTTCAGTGCCTCGTAGCCTTTCGCAAGATTCTGGTCTCTGCTCCCGCTGCGACACAGCCTATCATAGGTCATTCAATCTCATCTTAGAAATCCAATTGCTGGTGCGGCTGCCCCACAGCCTCTTTAACTGGATTCACCATAGTCCTAGACACCTTCTGAACAGTCTCTTTAACCCCCCTTGGGCGAAAGAGAGCCCCTTTCAATCCCCCATTGATTGGCGAGAAACACGGGCCTGCAACCGGCACCCTCTGTCTTGATCCCAACCACCAAAGAGTCTTCAGGGACAAAAGTCTGCTGGACTAAGGTACTCTATGTTGCCGTACCTCATAACCCACATGAAGGTTATATATATAACCCTGTCACTTCGACACTGTGGGTACACTTCCTAGATTTTTTCCATACAAAAGCCGACATTCGTTCCCATTCAAATGTATCAAGGCCACTAATCAGAGGGAACGAAAAAATGGACAGCCGTCAAAACAGGTGTGTCCCTTCTATAGATCAATGTGAATCTGTTCGCTTCTGAGTTCTGGAGAAGAACAAAATGGGTAAATTAAAATTCTGCCTATGAACCGATGCCACAGCGGTTGAGCTCCCGGGTGTGAAAGAAGATTCAATTGTCCCCTTTCAAGAAAAAAAAACCCATTTGGTTATTATGTGCGCCACTGGGCGTCAAAAAATAAAAGAGGGATAGCTTTGCCAGACTACGTTACAGCGTGCATCAACCTCTCTATACGAGGATTTTAAATAGCACTGTACCTCGAAACCACAACTCTACAGAAGCTGCATCGACCACAAGATTGCAACCTTAAAGCTAAGAAAAAGTTGGAAAGCTAAAATCTTCTTTTTTGACATTTTGAGATTTTTGCATTTTCAAATTCTATAGATTTTAACCTTTCTAAAAATACCTTACTTTAACCTCTAGGACAATTAGAAGCCCTAAAAATCAAATTTTAAATAATCGTTCAAATTGGGCCACGCCCACTTAAATTGCGAAAAATGTAAACAAAGTACTTCGTATTTGTTTAAAAAAGTTGAATGTCTGATAAAAATCAAAACATTTAACTTTTATTGTAAATTCAGCATTTTATTTTTTATTTCCTAGCTGTTTAGAAGCCTCACTGTATTTTTAACGGACAAATCTATGTTTGTTTACACTTGCAAAAGTACGTTGTTATTCTTGATCTCATAAGTATTCTTTCAACAACATTTAGCTTAAATTATCAAAAAGTTTGCTATTTTTTTCTTCGATTTTACCAGGCCTAGATCATCAACTAAGGTTTTTAAAAAACGAAGAGGTGTTTTTAATAAAGGAAGATGCAGCAATGTTTGTGTAGAAGACAATTCTACTAATCAAAACAACTCTGCTAATGAAAGGAATTGTGCTGATGGTGCAAAGCTTTGTAGCAATGGCACTAAACCATCTGCCAGTGAAAGGAAAATTGTTAACATGGATATTTCATATTCCAATGAGGCTTTTTCTGGTTTCAGAAATGTTATTGTGGACATAAACATTTTAGCTTGTGTTTTTTTTGAAGCAGTTAAATGTTTTAAATGTGAAAAAACAGGACTTAGATTGCACCTCAATGAAAGCAACTGTGGTGAAGCTGTGAAGTTTCACTTAAAATGCCCTGCTTGTAAATATGACTATACTTTTTCTAATTTAAAGAAATGTGATAATTCAGAAAACTATGAACTCAACACGCGGTTAGTGTATGCTATGCGATGTATAGGGAAAGGCGCTGAGTCTGCAATGATGTTTTGCGGCATCATGAATCTTCCCCCGCCACCCACAAAATTCTCTAAGTACAACAACATTTTACTGCAGGCAGCAAGAGAAACCTGTGTAGATAGTATGGCTGAAGCTGTTCGTGAAGCAGTTGATGAAAATGACGGGAAAAGGGACCTTGCTGTTGCTGTTGATGGTAGCTGGCAGAAACGAGGTTTTTCTTCGAAGAATGGCTTAGTGACAGTCACAAGTGTTGATACCGGGAAAGTAGTAGACGTCGAAGTATTTTCCAAGCATTGTATTTGTCCGAATAAAGGCAAACATCTTCAAACTTGCAAAAGAAATTTCGAAGGATATAGCGGTAAGATGGAAGTAAATGGTGCACTATCTATTTTCCGCCGTTCTCAGTCTCTATACAATGTTCGGTATACAAAATATTTAGGAGATGGGGATTCCAAGGTTTTTTCTTCTATTGTTGAGAACAATGTATATGGTGACCACTGCTCTGTCGAGAAATTAGAATGTATAGGTCATGTAATGAAAAGGATGGGGACACGCCTTCGATGCTTGAAGACTAAGTTGAGGGGCCAAAAACTTTCTGACGGAAAGCCTTTATGCGGAAAAGGTAGATTGACAGAGGCAGAAATCGACCGTCTCCAAGCATATTATGGTTTAGCCATACGCAGAAATTTGTCTAGTGTAAAGGACATGCAGCAAGCTGTATGGGCAACATTTCTACACAAATTGTCGACCAATGAAAAACCTTAGCATGGATTTTGCCCGTCAGATGAAAATACATGGTGTAAATTTAAAAAGGCAGAATTTCTTGGGGAGAATTTTCATCACAAAAATAGTTTACCTGTTGTTGTTGTGGAGGCCATGCGACCTGTTTTTAGAGATTTAGCAAACCCAGAATTGCTAAAAAAGTGTTTACATGGAGGTACACAAAATCCAAACGAAAGTGTAAATAATGTAATATGGTCTCGTGTACCAAAGAAAACATTTGTACAAATAGAATTTTTATCTTTAGGTACATATGATGCAATTTCATCATTCAATATGGGGAATGCATCAAAACTAGAAATTTTAAGAAAACTAAGTATTGAGCCTGGTGATTATACCATACAGGCAATGGAGCGCCTCGACAAACAGAGGCTGTTAAAGGCAAAATATGCTTGTTTACAAAAAACAAAGGAAGTCAGGAAAGAAAAAAGGCTTAAAAGAAAGCGAGAGGATGATGATATTCAAAAAAAATACTGATCATTTAGAGTACGGGGCAGGAATGTTTTAGTAAAAAAGTAATTATTCATTAAAATCTATTTATCTCAAAATGTAAATTTTTGATGTTCGATGTACCTTTTCTGAGAAACTACTGTTCACAGGTATGTAAATTTTTTATAATATTTTTATAATGATGCTAATATATACTCAAATAAGCTTTTTGCAAAAAACTCAAAAAAAATTTTTTTACAAATTTTTTTTATGTGAAAAATGGGTCAAATTTCACTATGTGTGGTAAAATATTTTATAAATTATGATAAAATTTAAAATTAGCTAAAAGCTCATTTCAGTATAATGAAAAATGTGTATTTTAATTGTATGAGAAATTTTAAGTTTGTACATATAACAGATTTTGAGAAAAGGTACTTCGAAAACAGTCAATTTAACATTATCGGTATAGAGGTTTCCAACTCCCCTTAAGCATTTGGTTACGGGTGCTACAGACTACATATTGATAAAATGCCAATAACTCAGCTTTTTTTAAAATTCACAAATATTTCGAAAACGACAAAGTCACATAATTTCTCTAATACACTCTGAATATCAATATTTACTAACAAACATAAAAACAGATCCAATACACTAATCAAAATAAACATTTCTTCCAATACATTTTAATACACTCTTCCAACTAAAATTTAACTCATCCAGTTTAGTTTACGCAGTGAAACTTTACTGTGTTAAATTCAACGCCTTTTGTGCCAAACATTCGAACTTTTATCGTCAATAAAGATTATTTACTCTCGCGTTTAAATAATTATTTGCTGAGAAATGTGGAAAATGTTTTGAAAAATAAATAAATGCTCAACACAATTCGATGAAATGTACATGCTTTAATAAAGTCTAGAATGCTAATGAGGGAATGTAATACGAATAAACTTAGCTCTAAAATGTTAAAAGTTACAGGCAACATATTGGTTTCACAAAACTTGTATAATTTTAATGTGTTTCCTGACCTCTAATATTGAGAGAATTATTGTAATTATTTAGACCTCTTTAATTTAATGAAACTGAAGAATTTTTCACATACGACTATGTAAATTCTATTTTAAGAATCAGTCCATTTTTCTGTAACTGTATTTCATTCACTTTGAAGATTATCAGTATTCAATTAACCAATTTTCTAAAAATAACGAATTATTTCTTTTAAGCGTACTTTATTGTGCATTAATTTTAGGTGATTTTTTAAATTTAGAGATTTTTTTAATCATTTTAAAGCCCTGGTTTTGAAATCTGTATGCAAATAAGAAAGAACTTCATTTAAAAAAAATTCTTTTGAATGCTATATATATATGTATGTATGTATGTAAAACTCCCATTAACTTATTCCTTAATAACTTTCTAATTATTGATGATCCATTCCTTCAGGACCCACGTTTAAATTATATCTAGCTACCCGCCTTACGGGAATCTTTTGAACTACAGCTATCTATCCACCCACATCATGTGATTTCAACTTCGTTTGCCTCTTTGTATATAAAACGAGACTTCTGGAAAATCCAACCTTTTGATCTTTGTCCTTCAAATGCAATCAACTGCAGCTGGCTTGTATTTCTGTGTTGTGTGTTTTCTTTTCTGTTGCTGTCCATATATGCTTGTGTGTCTCTACATGTTCAATGTACAATAAACCAGATTAAAAAAATAACCACAATACTTTCTCATCAATTCCATATATACATATATATAATAAATATAAATATGTAATTTCGAAAAAGACAATTTATAAAATAATTGCATCTAAAAATAAACCGGAATGAGGTCTTAACGGATGTTACTTTTTAGAGATTGTGACGACGTCACATAGACAAGGCATACACTTCCTGCTATTCATATATGACCCGTCTGACATATGGAAAGCAGGCGGCTTGCTTGTGGGTTGGAGATAGAGCACGTGGCTTTGGCGTCATTGTCCTTTGCTTAGCATCTGGACTATCGACGCCGATGTGACTGAGAGCACAAAGGACGCGACATAGCTATAATGTGCGTCAATAGGCAGTACTTGTCTATCTTAAGAGACTGGAGCCTCGGCGGAACGGCGGCAGGTTACTTCAAAGATTAAATGGTGGAGAGGATCATGAACCAGATGTCGGACAATCCTTTGTCTCGGAAAATATTCGAGAGGGACCAGAGCCATTGTTCGGCATGCACCAGTGGTGGGCTTTTGAGACTGAAGTGCAGGGTGTAAAACTTTGGGGTCTGTCAATGAGAGTTGACGAGGGGCGTGTAGTTGACCCGCCCCTGAGGGTTTAAAAATGTCGTTTCGAGAAAGGAAGAGATTGACTCCGGAGACTGGATCCTGCAAAAAAAACAACAAATGTCTGATATTACTGGAATTAACGGAAATTGTGGGGTAAGCGCCCTCAGGATGGAAAACTTCTTGACGTATTAGCTGGACGCGATGGGCAGTGAGAGGAAGGCTGACGGCTCCTGGTCCCTGATCTTGAAGGACTAAAGAGACTTACGGGAGAGCACCTTCCGGATAATAAGAAGTCGGAGAAAACCAACGAAGGAAACGGACCAACGGTAGTGGCACAACTGCTCTAAAAACTAAGCTGACTCTTATATTTGAATTCAATTAATTTTGCTAAGTAATAGTCTAGATTATGTGTAGTCCAGAAAATAAAATTCATTTTATCCTATCAACCATCTGAGCGCATCATCTCGCTACCAGTCCACGACGTCACAAGATATACAAATGATAAGTGTCAAGTAAGGTACATTTATGTCCCATTATAAAGTTACACGAGAGTTATTAGCGATGGGCTTCGGAATTTCGTACCATGACCAAGTGGCGAGGAAGACTCCTGAGCTAGCACTCTCTCTTTTAAGAAGCACACCACGTCAGCGGGAACACGTTTTGACGTGCGTCATCTCTGTGTACACAGTGGGTCTTCATCGACACGACGGTCACGTTTACTTATCCTTAATCAATAGGCTACCGCGGCCACAGGATAAGCTTCAAAGAAACTAATTTGAATTATGTGTAAATATAAAGTATTCTATTATAACAAACGATAATTTATGGACAATTTGTAACTACTTATCTTAGAACAAATTTTTGATAAAAGAAATGTTTGACTACCAAACGAACTATGTTTTTTTTTTAAAAATAGAGTAAGCAAAATTGTTTCAAGATCCGATCAGTGTATACAAATGAAATTCCTCCTTCTGTTGTATTCCGATGTAAAAGAGTTTTGTTATGGTCGAAATTCCTTTTAGGAGGAAGAATATACATGAAAACTTTTTTCAATATAAAATAAGGAATAAAATATCTAAATTCAAAACAAATTTTGGCTTTCAAGTAGTTGACCTTGGCACGAGTGCTTATTTGAACCACCAACCTATCGGTCCACAATGCGTGATACACATGTTATGTGACTGGGACGAAAAGCAACCCCTTTTTGGAAAAGTCAATAGGAGCTTTAATTTCCCTCCTTTGTTATTTGTGGCTTGCGGAAGTAATGTCGCTGCGTACCCACTTCCTGCAGAAGAAATTCATTTTGATGATGATGACAGAATCTCCGAACAAAACATAGGAGAATTTTGTTTTTTTCCGTCTTTACTGCCTTTAATATAAATCTCCAGTAGATTTGAGTGTCGTTGTACCATTTTTCCGTTGACATTGTGGGCAGTCTCACTTTGAGGTAGTGTGTTAGGTTCAAGCATGCGCCGATGCCGTTTGAATCACTTATCATGAATTCTTGGGAATGTCTTGCTCTTCTTTGTATGAATGTATAAGCAAACAGTAGCATTAGACTTTGCTACCAATAGCGTTTCATTCCTGGGTCACCACTTCTGAGTTCTTGTTACGGGGATGGAGAACGACGCATGGTGAACATGACATTATTAGAAAAAGGGTGATTTAAACTGGCCACTTTCAGACTCGAAGTGCAAGCGTTTAACGAACGGGGCGAAAAGAAATCCCTACTCGAGCTAGTCACTTAGCGGTTTTATTTTTAAGCTTTGTTGGATGACTTGCGGAGGAAGGGTCGTTAAATACTCTTTTCCTAGAAAAGAAAGTCCATCCGATCACATTGAATTGCCCTTTTAACTTTCTAGCTATTGACCATGATGAGAATGTCTATTTCTAAGACGAACCTACCGGTTCACAGCTACGCATTACACTCGTTAGACGATTGGGACGAAAAGGTACCCCTTTTCAGGTCAGTCACTAAGCGTTTTTATTCATTTTTTCCCTCTGTTGCGAATTACGAAAGAAGGGAAAATTATAATAAAAAAACCGAAAGTAAAACAAAATGATTATATAAAATATTCTTTAAAAAAATGAATTTTTTACTAATAACTATGAATCAAATAGAGATATTTTTTTATTAGAACTCTTCATCTGAACCAAGAACAAAATAAATCAGTTTTTTAAAAAATTAGAAATCTTTACCAAAGTAGACGCAGTAGGTTATACTAAAAATGTTCCCACAGTACAATTGAAAACATTAATAAAATTTTCCAGAGAAATATCTAAACTAACTTATAACTAGCTGCAAAGGAGATATTTAATATTACACAGTTCATACTGTGAAATACTTCTATTAAAAACATCCCTTATAACACTAGATTGCCCAAGTAAGTCATTTTGACTGCTTTTTAGTTTTAATACGAATAATATATAATAATACAATTGTATATAATAATACAATTCCTTAAATTATGTGGCTTATTCTACAACATCTAATGCTTTTTTCAATAAATGTAGTTGTCTTTTACTTCTTTTATTTCATGGTTTATTTTTTAGTTATACCTGTATTGTCTCAAAGCAGTCATTTTGAGTGCTTTGGAAATTTAAAGTAATCAAATGACTCTTGTTGTTAAATTGAGTAAATTTCTTATATAACCAGTTCGCCTCTGTTGTTAGGTTATGTGGAAGTCTTTTTGATGCTAGCATTAGAACTTCGCCTCTTTCTGCATACCTTACTCCCCTATCCCTCCTACTTCTTTTCGTAGCGCTAGCAACAGAAACTGCATTGTAAATGGGCCCATAACTCGATAAACTATAACTACTTGTAATTCATATCTTTATAGAGTGATATTTGTTCTAACAAGTTTTTTTTATATTTTATATCATTTGTGCCCTAAATTTGTGAAAAAATGTCGAAAGTGTATTTACGGAAGATGGACCCATGAAAGGATTTCCGCTTTTATTTGCATAGAATGTGCAAATAATAATGCATATTTTTTCCCCCAAGTGAAATAAATTTTTTAAAATTCTAAATATTTACTAACTAATATTTACTAATAACCTGTGTTATATGGTTGAAATTAATATAAAAAATATAAAAGAGCTAATTTTAAATAAATTGCTTTACATAATAGTAATTATTTCACAATGAAGTCATTTTCCCAGCTTATGGGCGATATAGGTATATTCAAAGTCTCAGTCTTTCTAGTCTTAACTAAAGAAAAATATCCGAAATAACTCATTTATTCCTACTCCTTCCTCCTTCCTTATCCTTTTCTCTAGACAATGGTCCACTATATCCTTCAGCGTTCTCCATCTTCCCATCGTAGAATTAATTGGTCACCCGATGCTTCCTAACTCATTCACTACAGTTGCAGTTAACCGGATAAATCCCGGACAGGGCGAGCTCTCTAGCTGCCTTGCTGACGTAACCATCTTTTATCATTTAAAATTTTCCGCATTTCTCTAGTAAACGGAAGCATGTATCCTGTAAAAGGTTAATGGGGGATTGGCCTCGGTCGGAAATCTAGATTTGCGGAAAGAGAGGTGTTGTGGGGGTCGAGGAGAAGCTGAAATTTCGTGAAAGTTATCAAAGTTTAAAATGTTTAGGACCGTTGTTTTGTTTGTGAAGTTTTCTGTAAATTTTGAGACATACTTTATTAAGGTTTAGCCTTGTACACAATTTGAGGATAATTTCTTAAATGTATTTTATGTCTGTGTCAGTTTTAATAACAGGAAACACAAAGTTATAAAATTATTATTGAGTCGATATATTTGATGATACAGGATGGTCATTTGTAATAATTACTGAAACATATTTTTGCTTTAGGAAAGAGATGCTTTTGTTCTCAGAGTTCAAAGAAAATTTTAGAAAGTCTATATGATTGTGTCTCAAATTTTTCTTACTGTGGCGAAGTAAAAATAGGAGCGATGGAATTTAGTCATATTATCAGGAAAATGTTTTATCTCTATTACGTATGTCATTGCTAAATTTCTGAAATCAGTTAATCAGGAAATTATCAAGGAAATCTGCACATTAACTAGAGTGATCCGTTAAAGGGTGAAGAATTGTTTCATTTCTCAAATTACTTAGGTAATATTCATATTATCTACGAGACACTCGCTAAAATGCATATGACCTACTAGACACTCATTATTCTGCACATGATCTACTAGAAACTCATTCTGCACATTACCTACTAGACACTCAGTATTATGCGCATGATCTACTAGAAACTCATTCTGCGCATTATGTTCTAGAAACTCGTTATTGTGAAAAATAAGATTTTTGTTGTAACAACAGGGACATTTCTGAACGCTTAAATTAAATATTTATTTATTTTTTATACATAAAAAATCAGATTAATTCAATCGTACAATTAACTCATTAGTTGATCAAATCAATCATCAATCAACTGATAAACTACAATACAAAGAATCGTGTGCTTTAAAATATTATTGAAATAAATAAAAATTTTGAAATGTCTCTTATTTACCTATATCTAAAGTATCACGTTAATACTATTAACTGAACAACAAATTACAGTTGATAGAATCTATCACTAAGTAATTGGAACATTATAATACAAAGAATTAAACGGTTTGAAATGATATTGCAATTAAGGAAATGATGTAAGCATAATATGATAAGTATGCATAATGTGATAAAATTTAGCTTACTTATTAGTGGATTCAAAATTATGGTATTTACTTTGTAGTACTACTATACTTTGTAAAACTGGAAATTTAAAGTTCAATTTAATTTCACAGACGATACAGGCTACATTAACTAAATTATAATAAATTATTTCTTATCAAATACATTTTTACTGGCTCTGCCAGTCTATTCTAAATTTTTAGGATAAATTATTCTGGGATAAATCAATCTTGTTCAAACATTCCCAACAAAAAGGAAACGAGAGAAACAAACTTTTGATTTTTAATGATAGAGAAACCTCTAATGTATAAATTTCCTAGTTAAAATGCGAAAATCTCTCCCTTCCGCACTTTAACGGAGCAAATCGGTTAATCTACAGATTAACTGGATAATGTGCAATTAATGGCTTTTGAGCTATAAGGGTAGCATGAATACCAGTGTTCAGCAACCTACGGCACGAGTGCCACATGTGGCACGCGGTACAATTCTCAATGGCCCTCTGCACTATTCAACCCAATTGTCAATCTCTGAGTGGATGGAAGTTGATAAATTTATAATGGGCCTTATTTGACAAACATCTTCAGAATTATGGACATTTACAGAATTACTGTAAAATCTGAAAGATAATGTAAGGATAAATTTTCAGCTATTTTTTACATTAGTAAATATCATTGCTAGGGAGATTGAATCGTTGAAGAGAGAAAATAGCATGTACTCTGCTTTCCGCATTTGGTTATACACATCTAAGTAAAAAAAATTTTCTCTTGTGAAAAATATTTCGAGTCCGCAAAGAGAGTGAGTGACACGATTCTGAGCATTCAGATGTCAAACACACACAGACAAACTAAAAGTCACTCATTATACCCCTGATTTTGCGATTTGAAAGAAAAGCGGTGCAAGCACTTATATATATATATATAGGCTTGTATTAAAAGTTTTAAATATTTACTTAATTATAATGAAAGGAAATACTTCTATTTTATGTTTATTTCTTATTTTGATACATATGTTTGAAAAAATACATAAAATCCGTGCATTTTTAAAAATTTTTGATGAAAAAATAGTTATTTTTTGTGTTGTTTATTTCTATCTAAAGAAATATCTGTAAGCGATGCAAAATTATAACATAACAAATGACCTCTATACTCTAACCCTACATGTATTATGGGAATCGAATTATTTCAAAAATGTCCTGTCTGGAACGCTGAATCATACTGGGGTATATTGGCTTAGCATGCCACAGCTAAAAGGTTGCTGACCCCTGATGTATACCATTCTTTCTATTTAATTTCTTTATGTCGACAACTTTCTGCAAGTGAAACTACATCAAATGCGTATGAAAAAGCAGTTCGAAGGAATAAATTTGCATCTGCATGCTGTGCCAGTCATAGTTTTAAAAATCAGTACTGTGCAACCTAAATAATTGAAAACTGATGCAAATATTACTCACCTCCTCCTCAAACACATGAATTACTTGTGGACTGTTGTGTTTTTTATCTGCTTCAAAGCGTGCTGCCTTCTAAGCATAAACAAATGTCGATTGCTCAGGTTATGATGCCACTCAAGACCCACTATAAAGAGGAAGTCGATGCTCATTAAATCTGTCGAGGTTCAAAGTCCTTTACTGATGTGGTGTGGTGGTTAGAGGAGAGGGGTGTAGGGTCAAGTGTCGTACTCGTCACTTGACCGAGGTTCAAAATTACGAGGTCTGTTGCCAGTAGCCTTGGTGTTAGTTTATAGTGCGACGTAAATATAATTCTTTCTCAATGACTAAGCAGAAACTCATCACGACGGATGAAAAGTAGCAAAAGAGAGAGGATTGATAAGCAAACACCCCTCAATATTTTACTAAAATTTCTTCTTTCATGGAAGTACGATATAGATCCATAATCCAGTGATAATATTATCAGACGGAACATTAAATAATTAATTTTAACATTTGGAATACTGAAGGAAATGTGAACTTGAAAGCTTTCTAAGAAAATTAAACCTCCACTGTATGATAATTATACATTTATCCTGGTTTATTTTTACTTTTAAAAAAAATTACTAAGATATCCGACTATCCAAAAACTGTGAATTTTGCCAAAAATTGACAAATTTTTGTACGATTTTAATTTATAGAGCATCTTATTAGCTTTATAAAAATACCAAGTTTATCACTTTCCGTTCAGTATAACAAAAACTACAAGTGTTTTAGTAAAAGCAGATGCCATTACCTTAAGCAAGATGTCATACTTTAAAACGTGCTTTACTGGAAATGTGATTTTTTGAAAATAATCAAACAGGGCGACAGCGATTGTTGAAAAAGTTTTGAAAATTATTAACAAATTTTTTGTGCATGTTCTGTATAGTAGTAGAAGTGTTTTAACTTTCAGATTTATCAATCCCGGTTTTATGACAAAATTCACAGCCCCTTATGGGAATATAACCACTGTTTTTTAAACAATTTTGTGTAATAACTAAGATAAAGTGCTCTAGTTTTAGTAAAAGCTAAAATATCTCTTATCCTAAAGATCATTTCAAAAATGAATGACATAGCAACACATCAGAATTGAAAATTTGTTCATAAAACTTTGGTACAGAATAGGCCGCGTTTAGGTTATTGTTTGTGCATTTTTACCAATTTTTTCCCAAATTATAATTATAATAATTTCTTTTTCTCATCCTAATTTTAGCATATTTTTCTAAAAATGTACTAAAAAATCTAAATACAACAAAAAAATCCACATAACTCCAATTTTTTTTTTTTAAAGTTGTCGCACCTGTCGGATACCTTAAACTATTTAAGGATTTATATAATTTTATTTCGTTTATCTATATCTGAAGAAAATTATGTTCAACGATTTGGAAAGAAGGTTGTCGTTGCAAAGTCTGAAAATAATGCAAGTTTTTTTTTAGTTGGACTGAAATTGTTAAATTTAGGTTTTTGATTTTATGAAAAGCCCCATTGTGTGTAATCTATCAATTTTCTTGTAAAGATGAAACATCTGAATCGTTGGCGAAAAAAGTCCGTAAATCATTTCTGAAATGAATTGAATAATGATTGAATTGATCTGTTTATTGGCTAGGATCCAGATGAAGGTACTGCTTTCTATTTCTTTAAAGAGACTTTTCAAAAGGTAAAAAAAAACAAAAACTGAAAAAATGATAATTCTCATTGGTTTATATTTCAATATGAGATTGTAACTCATAAAAAATGCAACGTAAGAAAAAATATATGTAATATTTTGTAGCTACTTAGGGTGTTATTTTTTTAATGAAACTTCATAATAATTATTACAGAGTACTTTCTGTATTTCTACATAAAAATAATTTCTACTTTTGAGATGAAATTTTATTTTTGGCGTTGAATCTTATCAGTATTAACTTAACTTTTTTAGTAGATAAGTATACTAAAATAAGATATTTCCAGTAGAGCATTTTTATTTAAAAAAATGTATATTATTTATATCTTTCGATATATCTATATTCTACGATAATTGAAATTTTCAAATTCATTCAAAAATGCCACACTCGAAACAACTTTCAGAGAAAATATTTCTAGTTTTCATATTTCTGGAAATGAGAAAGCAGATAGGCTTGCTAGGGCGAGCTCTCTCATGTCCCAACCTGACTCTCCCTTGGCTCTGCTTGCATCAAAAGAATAATTTAAAGTAAACTGCAAATTAATAGAGTCTCCTTGTATGGTGAATCAGCTGCAGGTAAAAGGTGGAATATCTTGCTTAACAAAAGTGGTAGAGTCCCCAGTTCCCTACCCCGATGTGTTGGAGTTGCGTGGTTTCGTCTACTTACTGGACTAGACAACATGCAAAGGCATTTGCATCGCATTGGAGTAAAGGATTCTGCAAGTTGCCCTCTGTGCAACCAGAGTGAAATGGATGGTGACCACCTCAAACACTGCCCTATTGTTTTGAAGTATTTTGTTGACAACTTTACGGAGGCAAATTTTAATTCTTTTTATGTTTCGTCATCATTTTAGAGGGCTGCTCGTTGACTAATGGCAGAGATGCTAAGTATAAAAAAAGTTTTTATATTTATTTTCTACAAACTTGTAGCAAGATAGCTTTTAGTACCACATGCTTCCTTGCTTTTATAATTTCAAATATCGAGGTAGAATATCAAGAATTCTTTTCAAATTTTAATTTTAGTTGGTTAGGCTTTATATTTATCTCAGCGTATGTTGCTAAGACCTTAATTTTTGGAGAGATAATTTGCTTGGACTTAGTGTTGGTCAGACTTTTAACAAATCTACGCTATCCCCATCAAGCTGTTTAATGATGAAATTAGTTACAACCGGAAAGCCACCTGAATCGTGGAGAGCCCTGTAATTAAATGTATCGTATTTGCAGTAACTTAATTGGTACTGTAAGTTCATTCTAATAATTACACTTTAATATAAGCTATACGTGATTAGATTTGCACTTGGAAACAAATGAACATGGTAATAGTAAGGTAATTACGCACTGAATATAAATTTTCTTGGATAAATTGTAACTAGTCGGTAATTGTAACTATTTAAAACAGTCGGCTGGGTGGAATAGATGGATAGGTGCTGGCCTTGTACACCTAAGTTTGTGGTTTCGACCCCGAGCTGGTGGATTTTCATGAGGCACAAAATATGATTTTGTGGCATGTTAAAGATCCTGGAGTGCCTGTTTGGCTTAGGTACTTTTGTTAAAATTAAATTCCAGGAAAGATTTGCGTAAAAGATCAGGTACCTCCTCCTGAGAAGGAAATTGGGTGTAAAAATTAAACTTTGGCAATTGGTGTCCACCTACATTGTGCCACTCTAAAAATTATACCAGCTTCCTGTAATTGTTCTCGGTCTGCAATGGTGATTACCAATCAGATGTCCCGTTTCAAAGAAAAAAAAACTGTTTAGGCTTCCAAATTCCATTATTTAAATTTGCTATAGATAGTTTGAAACTATTTCACAGAATGCTACTTTTTTGTGTGTAAATTTAACTCAATGTAATGAGTGTAGAAAAGTGATAAAGGATTTTGTTTATCTTCTGAGTAAAGGTAAGATTTATATATTTATATACAGGATTAGCCTAAATTATGCATCGGAATTCAAAATATTGTGTTTTGAGAGGTAAATAACCTACAAAAATAATTGCTACATAACATGATACACACACTTTCTACCGCTAGACCATAGGTTCTCAACCTTTTTTGAACTGGCGTCCCTTTTTCTAGTAACTATTTCGATACTACCCCATCTCACTCTAGAGAAATAAGAGTGTACATATTACATGTTTAAACAAGAGTTAAGTTTCAAAAAATCCTATTAGTAATAGAATATATTTTTTAATTTAATTTTTTCTAAAGCTCCAATTTTTTTACTTGCGAATTTCAAATAGCTATTGCCACAAATATAACAGGCAGAGGTTTTGATTATACGAAGTAATTCATAATAAACTATTGCTTTCAAAATAAATATAAATTGATAGTTTCAGTCTTTAAAGAATCACTCGTTAATTCCTGATGAAAATATTTAATTTTGTTTCTTGGATATGTAATGAAACGCAGTGGACGAAACAGTTTTCATATTGTTCACAGCCAAAAACAACACGTACACTACAGAAGTTAAAATTTACTATATCATTCACTTTAATGTAGGTCTGAATGTAATGTAATCCTTAAGTTTTTCGTCCACTTCCCGAACTATCGAAATATGTAAATTTTCATACATGTGATAAATAGAAATGATTTAAATACATACAGTCAACATAAGGTGAACAGTAGTAAAGTTTATTTTTGTTAGTACATAACCAGCGTGTTTTTTTTTTAGTCTTTTTTAGACTATATTTGGTAAATCTGCCCAAGCCACTGGGTGCCATCTTAATGCCTCCTAATTTTCTCTGGGTCTTTTACTGACCCCCTGAAAGCCTCAAACTCCCACAAGGGGGTGTTATCGTCCTCTTTGAGAACCTTTGCGCTAGACCAGTGATTCTCAAAGTGGTCTATATGGACCCCAGGGTCTACGTCAGCAGAAAAAAAATTGGGGGTCCAGGAAGTGTAAATTAGTGTCTATGATTTGTGATTCTCATTGAACCCAGTCGTAGCTTTAATTTTAACTTTTTATGAATTGAATAAATATTCCAAGCACACAGGAGTGTTACTTATTTACTTAAATAATACTTTATTATACTATAAACACATTTATATATCTCGAATTATCGTGAGAAAGTTTTTAATTGCTTTTTCTTGTGAAAAGGAATTCTAGCGCGGTTGCCTATCTTCATAACTAAAAAATGGAATGGATGCTTTACTATTAGAGGAGATTTAGGATTCAAACCAACAAAATTGATGCCAAATGGTGAAAATTTGTTAAAAAGCAGATTAATCCCTCCCATTAAAACCACTTGTTTGCTGTCTAGTTATTTTGTGTAACAGGTACTGAATTTTAATTTAATTGTTCAAAATTAATAATTTCTTAAGTTTTTCACACTACAGTTAAAAATTTAATCTTTTAAAGTAAATAGCTCTGTACCAGCTATGAAAAACACATTAAAGTTGACGAATTTTCAGAAATTTATCTTAAGTAAGCCAAACCGGAAAACATGACAAGGGGTCTATGAGACAAAAAAGTTTGGGAAACTCTGCACTAGACCAACAACGAGGCTTGTACTGCAGAAAAGATTACCTGCTTCTGTAAAGGAGATTTACAGAAACCTGGGTTGTGCAGAAGTTTGGAGTTTGAGAACTATAACCCTTCCCTTAAAGCAACAGATTTTAAACTCTTAGCATGGGGAATACGCTTCGAAATTTGCATCTATGTGTTTCTAAGACTATATACCATATAACCTTATAGAAAAAAAGTTTTTGCACGCCTTTAGTGAAAATATGCTACATCACATTTGGAAGGAACTGGATGACCATTGGATTGCGTACTGGAACCCAAGGTCGTACATATTGAAAATTTACTGTATTTACCAGAAAATCTGTGAAATTATGTATTTTTTCATTACTATCCATCTTTTTACATCATATACTCGTGAATAAATATCTCTTTAAAACTGGATGGATTATTTATAGATAAACCCAATACACAAAAAAGAACATGAAGTGATAATAATAAAATCATTGAAATACCCAAGCAATATTGAGAATCGAATTAAATAGGACTGATACACGCTACGAGGGTTGTTGAGAATCCAAACAACCTATCTTAGACCAACAGATTTTAAATTTTTAGCAAATGCACTTCGGAATTATCCAAAATTTTAATGTTTTAAAACAGTTTATTTTTTAAATTATAACACACAACACAACACACACATATATATATATATATATATATATATATATATATATATATATATATATATATATATATAACTAAAATTAATAGTCATAATAAATTTCATAATAGTTCGATTTTTGAATTGAGAAATGTATGAAAAGCAATACTTTACTTTTCAAACTAATTTCAAATCGGTACATTCCCAAATTCTTCATATTATTTGTTATTACCTCCTTTGATTTTTATCGGGATTTTTTTTATATAAAATTGTTTGTAACGCTTATATTATTTTTTCACCAGAAAAATTAAAAATATTTTTTATTACAACTTTTGTATTGAAAACTAAAATCTATAGAGTATTTTAATGGGTATTTACTACGGCATAAAATATCATCTCCTCGACAGTCGTTTTTACTGTCGCTGACAGCTGTTTCTTATTTATACGGCAGGAAAAATAAAATAATAGACATATTTTCCAGACGTCTGACCAGATTTTGGCAGACACTTATCAATTTTTCATCTTCAAAGAATGCGATCTACATATAAATAAAAACTCAGCATACAAATGCGAGATGTTTTTGTAGTAGAATTTTGGCAAGGGACACACTTCGGAACGCTTTTTTGCTGGAGGAAATGGAGGGAGAATAACACGAATTTGAATTTATTTAAATAATCAGAAATGATGAGAAATATTATTAAATTGTGTTCCTTTTTTGAAGTATTAAGTCTTAGAATATCTCTATTTGATATTTTTCAGTGATCTTTTGGATTATTTTCCGTGCATTGTGAGAAAATGGCTTCGTTTTAGGAAGGATTTTAACTCTGCTTAAGGGTGTGACGGATCTATACGCGGTTCCTTTAATATCCCTCATCTCTTTAAACAAAATATTTAATTCAACCAACTTTCATCGAGAAAGCGAACATGATTTATGTAAATGAGGCATATTATATAAATTCGGTTTTTACGAGTTGGAAGAAGAAAAAAAAGTAAGAAAAGAAGTGAAGAAGAAGAAACCGAGCTGCTGTCACGTTGTTTTTGACACGCTGAAGTTGATATGTTGGAGGTGTGCAATTAGGAGTATAATAAGTTTGAGAATTAGTAAAAGATTACAGAGCGTGGATCCATCGTCATTTGATCAAGCCGAAGAAAGTGCCTGAAGTTTCCCGTGTAGGATCCGATATATTAAATGTTCAGGTACTGTGTTCTTGATTAAGTAGAATCTAGTTCTTCGTGTGTGACGTAGTTATAATTGAGCGTATTTAAGCTATCTTAGATTCAGTTGAGGGTCTGTTGTAATATCCCCGAGTTATCGAATCTCACCTCTTCACTCTACCATTATTAATATACCTTAACTAGAATTGTGTTGTGTTCGTTTAATAATTGTTAATAAGAATTAATAAATCAAATTATATTAGAAATAATGTCTGTGGATTATTTAGTTCCTCCTACACATCTAGCCGGGTTTACAGGTAGACAAGAGGGTTCGGATGTAAGGGGTAACCGAATGTTACCACAAGGGGACACAATATTCTAAAAATGAACTAACTATTAAATTTGTTTTACTACCTCGCTTTAATTACGAAACTTTTCTAAATGCATATAAAAACAATTCCTAGACTCTTAGCTCATTATTTGCCCAGATATTAAGTCCCCCCCCCAACAGAATAAGGAATCAAAAACCTATACTAGAACACTTGATATCTGCCTTTAGCGCTGTATTTTTATTTTACTGGCATTGTTCCTTCTCGGCTTTTTCTGAGCTGAGTTCGAGCAGGCGAAACGGACCCTCATGGCTCATCCCGAGTGCAGTTCGGGCACAGTGAAAATTTAAACACTGTAATCGGTCTTTCCGGAATTATTTAACATTTTCTTTTTGTGTTTTCGTATAATTGTACCGCAATGAGTAAGTTTCGAATAATTGTCAATAAATTCCAATCGGTGGAATTTTCTTCAAAAAGAGTACATACTTCTGCTGATCATCGATCTTCATGCTTGTTTGAAAGACACTTTGTTGACTACATTCCCCCAACAGAGAAGAAAACTAATTCAACACGACAGTGCATTATTTGCTTGTAAAGAGGGAAGAAGAGAAACAGGATTCTTCTGTCCAGTTTGTGATGTTGAGTTATATGCAATACCGTACTTCAGACTTCATCACATTTGATCAAATACTGATTGATAATTTAAAAATCATTAAGGAAAATCCAAAAGATGTAAATAATATTTGTAATTCAAGACAAAAGGTATTCTGAACTTTATATTTATAGTTAAGGAAAATTGACTCCAAAATCTAATGATTTCTATTAAACAAAAAGCGGACTTTATAGGTAAATTACTCATTTATTTAAATAGATATTTTTTCATTAATTTTTAGAAAACTTTGTATGCGAATGGTACTACTATATTTAAAATGATATATGCTTCAAAATAAGTATAAAAATAAAAATTTTTATCCATATTCCACAAATAAGATGAATCTAGAAGAGGTGAAAACTTTAAATGACTTTTGTTCTCAGACTTTTTTTTTCAATTTTCATAATAATCGTGTATTTAAAATTCTAAAGGTTTTTTACATTAAATATAAAGTTTTGAAACTTTTTCTAGCTGTTTTGTATAAATAGTCCAATGATTATGTACATGGAACAAGGATTTATGTAAATGTTTATTTTTAAAGAAATAATCAATGTCAAATATATTTGTTCTTTTTCTGTTTTCATAGTTACGGATATGAAACACACACGCATATGTACACACGCACATACACATACACACACACACACACACGCACACAAACACAAATAAGAGTTTCACTCGTAAAACCAATCAGATGCGCAAAATCGAAAAAAACATTGCTGAGAAAGTTAAATGCATATTGTTCAAAAATTTCAAAATTTGTAAAAGTGGTAAAAATATTAAAATATATTTAGGCAATTAAAAATTAAAATTTAAAGTACTGCTTACTTAAAAATGTCGGCTTTTTATATATATAATATCTGTTCAAATAGGGTATACATGTACAATTCATATAAATATATAAACAAAAGTATATCAATAGGGCATTTTGTTCCCTCAAATTAATTTACTTATACATGCAAAAATAAAAACAGAGTATCTGAGTGAACTATTTGCCATGACATTACTTGGACTTCATGTCATTTCATAAACTAACAGCAACAAAAGAGAAAGTTGCAGATTTATACGAAAGCGTTAACCTATCTATTGGCGTAACCTGTGTTTAAATTTTAATTTATGCAGATATTGCAGCATGGGTTAATAGAAAACCTCCAACACACATTCATAAAATTTAAAAGATAAAAATCACTAAAAGTACTTTAAATCAATGGATTCTAGAAATTTGTAAAATGACATACCATCAGTAACTCGCTGATGCCATTCGAGGCGTGGTTCGAAATCAAGGAGTCTCCTTATAATCTGTATCATATACAATATATATAGTGATGATTCCTTCCGTTAAAGGCAGCTAAAAGAAATGAAATCATGCTTCTTCATTTAATCACTAACATACATGTAATTATCACTTAAATTTTCTCTAGAGGATCTTTAATCCATATTCGTCTTAAGCCCTCCAAGACTTTACGTGATAGTTACCCTAGCCTTATCTCCCCCAAACTGAAACTTTAGCGTTTTTAAATCAAGATGATGCATTCTTACATCACCCGCAAATTCGAACCAATCAGAAAAGTTTTTATCGCAATTCATATGGTTTTAATAGCTTCCGGATGACTTAGACTAGAAATAGATGAGATCTCTGGAGCAAAAAAAAAAAAAGATGCTTTTGTGAACGTTACGCAAACCATGCGTGTTAAGATCTCCCTTTGTGTGATGCTACTTGTTTTTCATTTGCTAAAAATAAAATATGGATTTAAAAATAATCAGCCTGCTCACCCCACAACGACTGTAACCACTCTAAAAAAGGATCAGACCAGTACCAAAATGTGTTAAATAAAATCCGTAATTTTGCATATATTAATCTTTATAAAGTGATTTTCAAATAAGTACAGGATCCGGCATATCAACCTCCCCTGCTTCAACAGACAGTTACAACCAAACAAAACAAGATACAGAGAAAAGTATTTTATTTGGGAACAACAAATACGATGCCATTTTACATTAATGGGTTTTAAAAATGATGTCCGCTAAATGGCGTCCTTCATGGTGACACATTGACGAAGTCTTTCCCGAAAGTTCTTCAGAACATTAGCACTGTTTTGATTTCCTCTGATGAGGCCCACTTCCACTTGTCAGGAACTGTGAAAAAACAAAATTTTCTCTACTGGGCAGCAGAAAACCCTCAGCTGCTTCACGAACGACCACTTCCAAGTCCTCGTGTGACAGTTTGGTGCGCCATTGCCGAATTTGGTGTGTAGTGTCCGTATATTTTCAAAGATGATAAGACTAATGGTCACGGTTACTTCAGGTCGCTACTGTCACATGTTCGAATCCTTCCTCCGACCAAAGATAACCAGTTTCTTGGGGACCATAAAGAAGCAGAAATCTGATTCCAACAAGACGAAGCCACAGCTCACACTTCGCGGCCTTTGCTCGGCATTCTTAGAGTGTTGTTTCCTGGACGTCTTCTCTCTTTGCGAGGAGACGTCGCCTGGCCCCCAAGGGAATTGTGAAGGACCTCGTGATTTTTTTTCTTTGGGGACACATAAAGGCACGAGTCTAACATCGTACTACTAACATCGTCCTACAATCCTGCAAGCACTAAAGGAGGCAATCACGCAGGCAGTAGCCACAATTTCACCGAAAATGACACGAAGAACTATGGACAGCTTTCAAGAAAGACTTCGTCAATGTGTCACCATTGGAGGAGGCCATTTAGCGGACAATATTTTTAAAACCAATTCATGTAAATGACATCGTTATCACAAATAAAAGACTTTTCTCTGTATTTTGTTTTGTTTGTTTGTGTCTGCCTTTTGAAACAGGGGAGGTTAATATGCCGGACCCTGTATATACGATTCTGATTTTTCCTTTTGAAGTGTTCACATTGTTTGTTTGTAAATTTTCTTTTGAAAAGTTTATTATCTTCTCTTTTGTTAGTAAATATCTTATCTAAAACGCTTTAAAAATGGGCATAATTTCTCAGTACTTAATTACTATTACAACAATGCTAATGTGGAAGATAAATAACCATGGGCAAACCCGATTCAGAACCTATCATACGCGCTGATTTGGCTACCATGTGCTTCATTTCATATAATGTCGCCAATATGGTTGTGATAACACAAAAGTACCAATTTTTCTTTTATATTGCATTAATTATTTAATAAACTTTTCAATTTTTGCGTATTGGGTCATTAGTCAACTTCGCATTACGAAAAAACATTGCCAATTCAAGAAATATTGCCAAATCCTGTAATCATTGTTATTACTGTGTTAGGATGTGCGTAGGAACGGTTTCTCCTCTACTGGAAGTATATCACAGCATTTAGCAACGTCATTTGATTTTAAAATATTGGTCGACCGTATGAAACGTAAATAACAAACTTTTAAGTATTTTTTTTTCGTGGAACTTTTATGTGTGTGATTCATTTAATTACTTTGAAAACACCCCAATCTTTATGGTTGCATTTAAAAATAATTTATCCTTTCAAAATTTTCAATAATTTTGGAATTTAAAAAGAAAAAAAATATCAAAACACAATTGCTTTGAAAGGCCATAAAACTTCCATTTATTTGATCAATTGCTTTAGTGTTGATGGGAACTGATTTTTATTCTGCCCTATCAAGAAAGATTGCCAAAATATATTTTCCAGACGTCTGCTTTAAATTTGGCGAAGTAAAAAATTCTTCAATATCTATTTTTCATCATTTTAGAATTTGATATGCATATAAAGTAATATTGAACAATCCACAGTTCAAATTCCATTGTAACAGATTTCGGGTCATTATAGGGCTTTATGTTAACAGAAAATGTATAGATTTATATATTGTTCTTTAGAATAATAACAAACACTTATTGTGAACAAAATTGTACAAACTGCTCTTAAGGAAACTGAATAATTCAAAAGTGTTAGCTATTCTGATGAATAAAATGCTTAGGAGATTTGATAAAATATATAAAAAATATGAATAAATATACTCATGTCCATAAATTAAAGATAATGAAGTTCAGGCAAACAAAGAGACAGAAGCAAAACAAATTTGACTTATTTGTAAAGTCTATTTATTAAACAAAAGGTAAAGAGCAAAAAAGATGCTATATGTTTGACATAATTAATAAAAATTGCGATTTTTACTCCCTCGAGCAAATTCCAAATAAGAACCTTTTACATAAAACAGTATAACATGGTTAGTATGATGGTTAATACGGAGTATGTCTCCCGGACGATGCAATACAGGCCTTACAATGCCTACGCATGCTGAGTATCAAATTATCAATCTGATCTTGGGGAATATTACACCACTCATCAAGCAATGCCCTCCGAAGTTCCGGTAGACAGGTGGGAGGGGGTTGACGGGCTGCAATTCGTCGGGCAAACATATCCCACACATGCTCTATTGGATTCAAGTCCGGTGAGTATGCTGGCCAATCCATGCGGGTGATATCCTCCGACTGAAGGCATTCGTCTACAATGTTTGCATGGGGAGGACGGGCGTTGTCATCCATAAACAAAAATTCAGCACCTATGGCGCCCGAAACAAACGTACATGTTTTTCCAGAATGACATCCCGATAGATGTGGCCTATCATCGTTACACTCTGAACATGCAGGTCAGTTCTGGAACCAAGAATAATTCCTCCCAAACGAGCCATCTGCACCACCGTAACGGTGTCGCTCAATGGTGTTTTCTTGGTGGTAACGGGTACCTGGCGCTCTCCATATGAAAGTCCGGCGAGAATCAGACTGCAAACTAAACCTGGACTCGTCGGAAAACATCACACAAGACCACTGTGGCGGTGTCCACAATGCATGCTCTCTACTCCAGGTTAATCGCAGGCGACAGTGAGTTGCGGTAAGGGAACACATCTGACAGGCCTACGAGCAAATAGACCAATGTGCCCTAAGCGTCTGTACACGGTCTGCCTTGAAACTGTCGTACCGGTAGCTGAAGAGAGCTGACGAGATAGGTCTGATGCGTGCTCCGTCTGTTTTTTTGGCATAACTCCAAATCCGGTCCTCATTCGGCGTTGTAACTCGAGGGCGACCTGTGCTGTAACACCTACTCACATTACCATCATCTTGGAATCGTTGCCAAAGCCTGGAGATGACCTCTGGCGATTCCAAGTTCCTCGGATACTTCCAGTGGGTACGTCCACATTCCAGTCGTCCGATAATTCTACCACGTAAAAAATCATCCAAATGCTTCCTTTGTGCCATAACTATGCGGTTATTGCACTGAAAGGCTTTTAAAACGCTTGTGAACAATTTTACTTCTTTGCCACCATTCCTTATATACCCCTCTCTTACACCCTCGTCATTTGACGTACTATCCGTGCCATCTGGTGGTTTCCTGTAATTTGCATATTCTTCTTCAAGGTGTGTGTGATAATTCTACAGGTGAAAATTTTTATTTTAGAGTTTAATTTCTGTGTGATTCTGAATTATCCTTAATTTATGGACATGAGTGCATTTTGGGCATCTCATATGGTTTTAAAAGAAATCTCATATTAATTCATGAACCCTTCGATATGTATTACGTTATTTCTAGCTATAATGTTGTTTATGAAAGAATTTGCCAAAAGCTTTTACAGCGTTGTTAGCAAAGGCGAATCATTCGCGAAGCATTTTTTATGTACATTTTCCTTTTTATAATGTAAATAAATCTGATAACGCTATATTTTTCTGAGGAATTTTTTGTCTGTGATGTATTCATTTCTGATACCAATTATGAATTTTAGTAAACAAAATGGCAGCGATTTAAAAGGAAGACGGGCAAAATAGGGAGAAGTAAAGATGGAGACGTGGGGAGGAAGTTTGAGTGTGAGGTACTAGCTAGTGATGGGTGGCTTGGAGGCTGGAGGGCTTAGATGCTGATCGGGTTTGAAGATGGCCCCAAGACACATGTAATTTGTGTATTCCCCTTGTTTTCTGTTGACAGGATGTTGTCGGATTCCTAAGTAAGGGGTCTCGGCGCCCGGTCTGAAAGTTGAATGGACTCATAAATTTGAAGAAGAGTCGTGAAATTTGTTACTTTGAGCTTGGTTCCTGACAATGACTAGGCGAGACCAAAGGGCGTGCGGATGAAAAAAGGGGTAATTTGCCCCACTTAAAAGCAGGAACCGGGACATTTCTCGGTAGATTAAGACAGAGTTTTTTTCGATACTTTGCAGGAAAGCCAGACCAACCACCCATCACCTAGCCTCCGTTTCCGATAAGTGAAATGTTTGTAGTTTTCTTATTCTTAAAATTTAATAGCGTTTAATCTAATTTGGTGATGTGTTTTAAATGTAATAAATGAATTTGTTTTAATTTAATCGAGTAATTCATTAATTTTGCGTTGTCTTTAATTAGATTTAAAGTACTAACACTATCATGATGCAGACATTAGTTAATAAATCGAACCTGCGTAAATCATAAGATGTTAAATTAAAGCAGTATTAGGAGCGTTGCATCACTAGAATGTCATATTCGTCACTTGACCTTGTTTCAAAATTACGAGAATCATCGCCAATAACCATTATGAAGCTTCGAAATACAACGCAATAAAGAAACCAGCAATAACTTTTCCTGAATTTTTTTAAATTTGATTTTTTTAATTTTTTCTACGATGCTTCATTTTTCTAAAAATTATTTTTTAATCTCAGCGATAAAAAAATTAAAAATGCTTAGTTTGAAGAAGTTACTTAATGAAAATCAGTGAAAATGATTTTTCAATTTTTGTTGGAAATAAATCTTGACCCTTTCTGATTCTATTTGAATAAATATTTTTATTCGGACTACTGGTTTTAAATATGTTCCGTAACGCATTCTTATCTTAAAAAAAAGACTGGTAAAAAATAACTTTTTTTATTTAAGTAAATGTTTTTTTTTTAGAATTTGGCCAAAATAAAAAAAACTAAAAAAAAAAACTCGATTTTTATTTGAATTTTGGCTGTTGTACCATATTGCAGATAAGAGCCGAGTATTGCAAACTCGCATGTACATCGACTTTTATTATCTTTTTTTTTCGAATAGCTATTTCGAAAAAAAAAAATTCACAGTAATAATACGAGAGTTAATCAGAAAAAAAAAGGTTACAAGTCGAATAAAGAAATATTTATTCACAATAGCCAGGAAATACAAAATAAAATAAAGAGGCACACTTGCATGTCACATTTCGACATTATCACCAAATCTATTTGAGCATTTAATAGAACACAGAACCAACTTGTTTAACCCGTCTTGGTAGAAATCAAGTCCCTGTTCATTGAGTCAGGTCTCGGCGGATGCTTTCACAGCACTGTCTTGGAATTTCGCAGCACATCAGAAACGATACGTTGCGCGCTACCACAGCTCAAAACCAGCTCTGACGAGATTTCACTCAGAGTAACCCGTCGATCATTTTGAATCATTTCTTCAATTCGTGCCGTGTTAATTTCTGTCGTTGAAAAACTTGGCCGGCTGCTTCCTATTTTATTTTAATTTTAAAGTGCAAAGTGTTTACATTATTTTTAGTTTATAATTTTGCACCACAGAGATAAATAAATGTTTGCTTTTTATAAGTACACTCTGCATGCTATGAAGAATGTTTCATATATCTTAAAAGATGATTTCCTTCGTACTTTAATCATTATAAAAAAACTTCATGCTCGTTCCATCTTTTTTGGATAATCTTTCCATTTTGCTTTCTTTTCAAGCAGCAAATTGCCCGTTGTCCTTGCAATCCCTGTTCTGTATCGAATATTTTTAAGAATTTAAATTCCTGCATTCGAAGAAAAATTTCCGCCTCCCCCACCCCAAAAAAACCCAGAATGAGATGAGTTTCAATACCATGGACAAATTGCATCTCTTGAAAGCCACTAATAATCTCATTATACAACGTACGGGCAAACTGGTTGAGGCTATCTTCGTTAGCTTGCACGGTGTACGGGACAACCAGTTTACGGGTTAAAATGTCATTTACTTCTTCTTTATTATTCCTCTGTTATTGTATAGAATGTTGTGTGTACGTTCTTTCAGTATTTAGAATCATAAATAAAATGTTTTCTTACAAAAAATGTTTCATCAAGGTATTCCACTACAATAAAATTATGAATTTTGTCAAAAATTGACAAATTTTTTTGACTTTATTTTAAAGGGCGTCTTGTTAGCTTTATAAAAATACCAAGTTTATTATTTTCAGTTCACTAGAGCAAAAACTATAAGTGTTTTAGTAAAAGCAGATGCCTTTATTTTAAGCAAAATATATATGTTATACTTTAAAAAGAGTTTTACTCGAATTGTGTTTTTTGAAAATGCTAAAACGGGGCTAGTGATTGCAAAAAATGTTTTGTAAATAATTAACTGCAATTTTTTGTGTATGTTCTGTATAAAAGTAGAAGTGTTTTAACATTCAGATTCATCAATCACTGTTTTATCACAAAATTTACAGTCCCTTATGTGAATATAATCACTGATTTTTTTAAACAATTTCATATAATACCTAACATAAAGTGCTCTAGTTTTTGTAAAAATTAAAATATCTCTTGTCCTGAAGGTCATTTCAAAAATGAATACCATAGTAATACATAAAAATTGAAAATTTGTTCATAAACTTTTCGTACAAAATGGGTCATGTTTATGTTATTTTTTGTAATTTTTTACAAATTTCTTCTTTTTTTAGTAACAATAATTTCTTTTTTTCATAGTTTTAGCATATTTTTCTTAAAATGTATTAAGCAAATCTAAAAGCAACACAAAAATCCCATATTTTTTATTTTCTTTTTGTAGATGACATACATATATCTGTATATACACTAATGTCCATAAATTAAGGATAATTCAGAATCACACATAAATTGAACTCTAAAATAAAAATTTCACCTGTAGAATTATCACACACATCTTGAAGAAGAATATGCAAATTACAGGAAACCACCAGATGGCGCGGATAGTACGTCACAATGATGAGAGTGTAAGAGAGGGCATATAAGGAATGTTGGCAAAGAAGTAAAATTGTTCACAAGCGCTTTAAAGCCTTTCAGTGCAATAACCGCATAGTTATGGCACAAAGGAAGCATTTGGATGATTTTTTACGTGGTAGAATTATCGGACGACTGGAATGCGGACGTACCCAGCTGGAAGTATCCGAGGAACTTGGAATCTCCCAGAGTGGCATCTCCAGGCTTTGGCAACGATTCCAAGATGATGGTAATGTGAGTAGGTGTTACAGCATAGGTCGCCCCCGAGTTACAACGCCGAATGAGGACCGGTATTTGGCAGTTACTGCCAAAAGAAACAGACGGAGGACAGCATCAGACCTATCTCGTCAGCTCTCTTCAGCTACCGGTACGACAGTTTCAAGGAAGACCGTATACAGACGCTTAGGGCACATTGGTCTATATGCTCGTAGGCCTGTCAGATGTGTTCCCCTTACCGCAACTCACTGTCGCCTGCGATTAACCTGTAGTAGAGAGCATGCATTGTGGACACCGCAACAGTGGTGTTGTGTGATGTTTTCCGACGAGTCCAGGTTTAGTTTGCAGTCTGATTCTCCCCGGACTTTCATATGGAGAGCGCCAGGTACCCGTTAACACCTAGAAAACACAATTGAACGACACCGTTACGGTGGTGCAGGATGGCTCGTTTGGGAGGAATTATTCTTGGTTCCAGAACTGACCTGCATGCTCAGAGTGTAACGATGACAGGCCACATCTATCGGGATGTCATTCTGGAACAACATGTACGTTTGTTTCGGGCCGCCATGGGTGCTGAATTTCTGTTTATGGATGACAACGCCCGTCCTCACCATGCAAACATTGTAGACGAATGCCTTCAATCGGAGGATATCACCGTATGGATTGACCAGCATATTCACCAGACTTGAATCCAGTAGAGCATGTGTGGGATATGCTTGGCCGACGAATTGCAGCCCGTCAACCCCCTCCCACCTGTCTACCGGAACTTCGGAGGGCATTGCTTGATGAGTGGTGTAATATTCCCCAAGATCAGATTGATAATTTGATACTCAGCATGCGTAGGCGTTGTAAGGCCTGTATTGCATCGTCCGGGAGACATACTCCGTATTAACCATCATGCTAACCATGTTATACTCTTTTTTGTAAATAGGTTCTTTTTTGAAATTTGCTTCAGGGAGTAAAAATTGTAATTTTTATTAATAATGACAAACATATAGCATCGTTTTTACTCTTTACCTTTTGTTTAAAAAATAGACTTTACAAATAAGTCAAATTTGTTTTGCTTTTTTCTCTTTCTTTGCCTGAACTTCATTATCCTTAATTTATGGACATGAGTGTATTAAATGCTACCACTTACTTTTGGTCTTCAATATAATGTTATATCGCATTGTGACGTTAAATTTAAAAGGAGTTTTTATTTGACCTTTGATACCAAAATCAAAAAGAATTGATTGGTGGAAAATTAACTCAATGAAAATAAATTACTCATAAGTATTAAAATTTGCGTTCTTCAGTAGCATTTCTTGAAAACATCTTATAAATATTCGAAATACCATTTGTATTCGAAAAAAATGTTGCGTATTCACATAAAGACCCGCATGTATTTCAAAAACAATTTCTTTTCAAACAAATTTCGAACGTTTTCCTAAGAAAAATTGAATAAATACAAATTCGAACTCTCTAATCCCGGATAATAAAGAATGCTTTTTAAACAAGAAGGAAAGGGGGCATATAAAAAGGAACAAAATTTATTCCAACATCAAAGAATTCTTTTAAGTTAAGTACCTATTTGTGTAAAAGTAAGATAACTCGTCTTGTTCTTTTCTTTGAGGTTCCGAAGACTTGAGTTCTAACAAACGAAAAAGCTTTAATAGGAAAGTGATAACGACCTCTAAAGTACGGAAAACGATTTACATCTTAAATAAGACTTTGTATTCATGACGGGATCTAGAAGTAAAAAAAAATCGATCTTGTGAGGGACTTTTCATCGATATCGGCTTTGTACGCCGTCAAATCAAGGGAAAAATCAGGAAAGGAAAAACTGGAATTACTGCGCCTGCGCTTGGATTTGAAACTATTAGTAGCCATTAGTTCATTTCTATGGAGAGAGAAAAACGCATACGTATAAATAATAAATCTAAACAAAAAGTGTAATTTTTAAGTTTAATAGTTTATGTATATATATATATATTTATATAAATATAAAAATTCGTCTTCATTTTTAAATATATTTTACGTGCTTAAACATTTTCACTATCTCTGCAACGAACTGTGATAAATATATTTATATATATATTGATTAAACGAATTATTTTTAAAACAATATTTTTATTATTAAAATTATTTGCACCCATATAGTTTTTAAATAATTAAATAATACTAAGAGATTTCTGTTATTTCCTTGTTCTAACTAATATTAATCTTTTTCCTTAAAAATTTCTTTCTTTGCACTATTTTTATTTAAAAATCCTTATATTATTATTAGTAGTGCATGCATGTCTCATAGACAATTATATCCTTTTGAATTTTTAACGTAAAAGTTTTAATAAAACGCTCTTTTTGTTTTATTTTCGTATAATTTATCATTTTTGTAATAATTTCATTACAATAGGATGGAGGTGTGTTGAGTTTTTAAATAAATTTTGAATTTTTTTTAACAATAAGTATGTGTAATCATTTACGTTCGTGTAATTAAAAATTTAATTTTATTTAAATTAATGGTTTAAGGCGTTTATGTTTAACGTTAAAATTCTTACAATAATGATAATTACTATCAATTAATCTCTCTCTATGTATATATATATATATATATATATAAATGGGTGTTTGTATATATGACATCGAGCCTCTCCAACACCGTTAAACAGATCACTATGAAAATTGGCATGTATATGTATTTTTTATGGAGAAGGGTTTTGCGCTATCCTTTTTGTTGAAGCTCTCCACCAGGTGACGTTACAGGGTATCAAATTCTGCACCGTTCAATCCATCGCCAAGTTGCCAAAATGGTCACCGAAAATGATGCCAACTTGAATCTATCGCCAACATTTCGCTATGTTTGCATTGAGTCGCCATTATAATGTAAGGAACGGTGTTGCAAGCGAATATTACAATTTTAACATAAAACAAATACAATAGAAAGTAATATTAACCTATTACACGTCCAGATATAAAACTATTTACACTACTTTAAGCATTCACTACACAAAATTTGTAACAATGTGTTACTTTTGCTGAGCAGAGATCAGCTTAGGAAGGCGTTTTTAAATATCAACCAACAAGAGAGTTACGGGGGTGTTATAAAAAATTCTTTATAGCAGATTTTTAACCTACAGACTTAAAACTTAACAAATATGATTTTTTTTTCAACTGAGTTATGCAAAAGGATTTTGTTTTTTGTTTAATTTGCAATTCATCTAAAATTAACTCATTAAAAACTTCTTTATCCTTCGATTTGCATTGTATAATTTTTTGATTCACCCGTGTGAAGAACAGGTATACCAGCTAGTTTTATATAAATTTGTATGGTTTTAGTATATGTATTATGCATATCAGTATTTAGTGTTACGCAGTAAACAATGACTTAAATACAATCACTTTAACTATACTTACCTATTTCCTTTAGCTAAATAAAAATACCAAGCTAAATTTTCATTTAAATTTGGTTAGAATATCTATCTAAATGGCGCCATTTTCACTGGAAGGAGAAAATAAGAAAGCTTTGAGCATGCTCAGAAATGCAGCGTTTCCTGTCCCGATCTCCTCTTAAGAAATTCTTCGAAATCAGTTACTGCTTTTCCGTAATCATTCGCATTTTCATTATCTTTTTGTTGCCATCTCATTTTTTCACCGCTTAAAGCTTTTATCGCGGCTTGATTTCCATTTTTCGATTCGCATATGGCGACATTACTCCAATTTAAACTGTCAAACTTAGCGACCTTTTACAAGCTGATGAAGCAACTTTACATTTTAAATCCTTCGCTTTAAGGGGGATTCTTTTAAGAGCTCACTTATTTGTATCTTCGGGAATTTTAAATAATCTCTTTTTCCTTTTTTTATTGGGGGAAGGGGAAGACATCGTTTGTTTGTTTTGGGTTTCGAAACTTGTAATTTCTTTTTCTAATACGCCTGAATTGCCTTAAGAAGTGTGGAAATTCGAATGTTTTACTTTTTTAAAACCTTATTTTCTTTGTTGGAAAAACGAATTAAATTACAGTTGTGGAGTGTAAAAGATGATATGTAATCTGACTCAATTTTGATTGGAAGATTTTACGTATAAAATAAAGGATGATTTTTGATCTGGAATTTCAAAGAATTGGAATTTTTTCCCTGTTAATTAATAGAAAGGTCAAGCACATAGTAAAATGATAGGATAAATAGTTTTATTCAGATAGATTGCTTAGAATTATGGTGCTGAATTAATAAATCACACGTTTTTGTAGAACTTTTTTTTGTCGCAAATCTTTATAAATTTTAAGAGTAAAAACTATGGATTCTTGTTCTCTATGAAGTTTCAGTAAGTACGAGTATCCAAAGCTCAATCCAGTCCTTAAAACTGAATACTTAGCTTGTAATTTTAGTTTATAACTTTAGTTTGTAATACTTTATTAGTAATAAAAGAATATTAAAAATATTTTCATTATATGTACTACCTACTGCAGCGTTTCTCAAACTGTGGGACGCGCCTCGTAGGAGGGCGTGATGACTCTACGAGTGGGGCGCGAGCATATTGAAAAGTCAAAAACAAAACATTATTAAAAAAAATTATTTACTGTAAAAACAAACAAAATACATTCTGGCATAATAAAATATAAAATACACATTTCACTGATATAATACTCTTATTAAATGTATCAGTATTACACTATATATTTTATAATTAATTTAACAATACTAAGTTAAGAACAAGTTTAATAATTACCAGTGATCCCATGGGCTTGTCATATATAAAATTGTAACATATAAATTAACACAAAACTTGATCATTTGTGCGGATTATAATTAATCCTCTAACTGCCAGGTAAAAGTTACGAGATTCGTTTCTCCAATGTCCTCGTTTTCCACATAGAAGTGTATGTGTTGTATTGTGGAGGTGAATAAGTAAAACCTTCTCTGAAATAAGTAAAGCATTCTCAAACACTGTCGAGGTCCTTTTATTGCATTCCAATGCCTTCTGGATAATTTTATGAATAGCAGTGTGCAGAGAAAATCGTACTTTGGAAAGACGTATGTATACGACCGGGACGATTAACACTTTGGTTAAGTGAGATGTTTATATATGCTGGTTGCATTTAAGAGGTTAAAGTCGTATTGTGTGTGCAGCCTTAGCTTCAAAGTATAGTATTATGGAATTCAATACTTTGTTATTGTATGTAGGAGGGAGGGGGGGGGGTTGCTGAAAATTATGATTGAATATTGGATTGCAAATATTGAATGTTTGGGAAGCATTGACCTACTGGAATGTGAATATTCCGTTATTTACTATCCTGAGCTCCATGAAATAGTTTTACACTCGTTAGTACAGTTTTTTGCAAAACTAAAATTTTCTAATGGAAAATACACCTTTTTTTATTTACGAAAAAATATAGCCTATACAAAGGGAAAAGTGACAAATTATTATATCAACAACTTAGGAGCTTAATCCAAATTTAAGTGAGAACAGTTTCTAAATTTAAGGTTACAAATTTTTACGCATAAATTTCTCACACAACTTAAAAACACTTTAATGTCATTCAGAACTATGCATTTAATTGAAAAATATTTATCTCAATGTGAGTGGACACAAAATATAAGAACAAGTTAAACGCAGAGTACGAAAGGCGAAGACAGATTATTTCAACAATTCAAGTTTTCCGCATTTTGTGTATGTCAATTTTACTTTTTCACTCTATATTTTAATTATAATTAAGAAACACACTAATCCCTAGGTATTTGCTTTTCATAAGTACAGTTTTCCATGCTACTAAGACGGTGTTTTAAGTATATTAAAAAATTTCTCCAATATTTACAAAAAAAATTTATGTTTGTACCCCTTTTTCAAACGGTTGAGGGTTTTGTGTGTACATATACATGCACACATAATTTTAAATGTGGTGTTATATAAAGTCTTACTTTACAATCGAAACAGAAATATACCTTCCTTTTTGGACTATCTTTCCAGAGTTTCATTTATTTTTAAACTACAAACCACAAAATGTCTGACTGTGATCCCTGTTCTTTATCGTGATCACTTTTAAGAATATAAATTCCTGACTTCGAAGAAAAATCGCCCCCTCCCCCCTATATCACAAAGAAAATTCTGGGTGAGAAACATTTCAATAACATGGACAATTTACATCGTTTGGAAAACTAGTAATAATAATCTAACTATATAAAAGAATTTTTTTAAAAAATAGGTGCAAATCATAGATAGAATGAAGGAAATATCATGGCCCGTGAAATGTATGGGGTGCCCTTATGGGGCACGGGAAAATCGCATAAAAGGTTAAGAATAATTCTAATAATTTTGTAAGTAATATTTTAATCTCTTCCCAGAAATCACTTACAAATAATTCTATTTACCCGAGCCTATATCTAATGTTTTGTGTAACACCGACCAGAAAATTTTGTCTTTCAAATCCCATTATAAAAGAATCTGAATTCAGGTGTCCGGGGCTGCCTTGTGTACGTAGGGTTCTTGTAAAGGAATAAAAAATTGATGCAAAGAATATTTTTCATCTGCTGAATTTTATGCAGACGTCTGGAAATACGTCTTCACTTCATTTCTTTTTAAGAAGAATAAATAATTCAAATGTCATCATAACAGAAAATAAGAAAGAAAGAATTTTATAAATAAATTGGTTTTTTATATCCTAGTTGGACATTTGGGATCGAATTTTTGAGAATTGTGGAGTGAAAAAATGCGAATCGTATTGATTGACTTAAACTAATATCAACAAATAAAAGGAAATATTAAAACAATATAAACAAGTAGAATTTGTGAAATTTTTAAAATTGAAAACTATATATATTGTGTGTATATATATATATAATATATATATATACAGGGTGTCCAGCCTTAATGTGACCCAATATCTATGTCCCGAACCGTTCGGTTTAGGTATGCACTTCCAATTTGAAAAATGTTTTAAAACATTTAAAGAATGTTTTTACGTGCTTTTCGAACCAAAAAACCCATTTACAAAAACAAAAAAACATATATAAAAATTAATTTTTTATACGGTCCCCAGGTCCTATCACTTATATTTAGGAAAAGATGCAGTACACAAAAACAAAGTAAACACAAAAAGTTTCATTTTATTACGATAAAAACTGGCCGAGTTATGGAGCTTTGAAATTCATATATTTTCTCCATTTTCTCTGCTATTTTCAAGAAGCTAGTAAGGGGCCGTCTCCAAAGTGAAATTAGTCGGAATTCTGCCAGGAAACTTTCGCTCTTGCACGTCACTGTTATGTAAATCGTTTTTAAATTTAAAAGCATACGTTAACAATACAATAATTGAGTACTTAAGAAATAAAATTTATTCTTTGTACGTGTAAAACATAGAAAAAATAAAATATTTTGGACGAAGAAAACATTTCAAAAGTAGTTCCAAAAAATAGACTTATATGCTGCGGCTTCAGTCTGATTGGCTGCGTTTTTGCTGATCATGACGAACGTTAAAAATCTGTTGTGTAGTCGCTTGCAATTGCATACAGTCGTATTCTAATATTACGAACTCTAGTACGGGAGAACGAGATGTATACAAATGAAGAATACTGCGAAATGGTTTTTTTTGGAGGCAGTGTAATCAAAATAAGAGAGAGGATGCCATTAAATTTCCAACTCGAATACATCCATCTTATTGTACAATTGCCCGTACTGTTCAACGCTTGTATAAAACTGGGAGTTGTCATAGACGTATTCCCTTGTCTTGTGCCACACCCCGTGCCTTCACCATTATTTAAGTTAATTTGGTCATTCTAATATAATAAAGTCCCTGATTCATGATTGGCGCATCATTCCACATTATGCTATACTTTGAACGGCAAATCTTGTATTATTTTACTGCTATTTGTTCAAACAAGCTGTTTTAATCTTTTCGGTACAAATTGTATTTCTTTAATTTAATTTTTATTGTTTGCCATACAGCAATACAAATTGTCAATCTATGATGTTTACTACGATGTTTTAATATTACTATGATGTTTTTATTTGCTCTTTCTGTAGATAGTAAATTACTGTTCTATAAACTCAATTTATATACGACCCCCTTTTCTGAGCAACTCAGATGCTTCAAGTTTATGTAGGCATAACTCGGTCAGTTTTTATCGTAATAAAATGAAACTTTTTGTGTTTATTTTGTTTTTGTGTACTGCATCTTTTCTGAATACAAGTGATAAACCTGGGAACCATATAAAAATTTAATTTTTGTAATTTTTTTGTAAATGGGTTTTTTTAATTCGAAAAGCACGTAAAAACATGCTTTAGCTTTTTAAAAAGATTTTTCGAATTGGAAGTGCATCTCTAAATCGAACTGTTCGGGAATTAGCTATTGGGTCACATTAAGGCTGGACACCTTGTATATATATATATATATATAGAGAGAGAGAGAGAGAGAGAGAGAGAGAGAAAGCGCGCGAGAGAGAGGTAAAGCTGAATTAAATTGAAATATAGCTAGTTGTATTTTTAATTCAATATTACGTTTCAAATTAAATTTCTTAAGACAAAAATCAACTTAAAATATTTATTTCGAGCTAAAATTCTTATTAAAAGAATTTTAGTTTTAGAAATGCAACTAGAGAGAGTTGTTGTAAATTAAATATTAAATGTATAGATGGCGCTACAAGTCATGTGAGAGATGTATACGCGTTTGGCTTGTAGAGTCAGAGTCATGTACTGTTCTTTATGTTGTGTACTTGTCTTCCGTG
The DNA here is from genome assembly GCA_019973975.1 of Trichonephila clavata. Lineage (NCBI taxonomy): Eukaryota > Metazoa > Arthropoda > Arachnida > Araneae > Nephilidae > Trichonephila > Trichonephila clavata. The sequence goes on from BMAO01003491.1 coordinate 71,365, forward strand.
TTGTCTGCAAATAAACAAAATGCCAAAAGATGAACTGAATTATTAAACAGAGAATGAAAGATACACATTGGAATTATAATAGTCTACCTTACCATGGAATATAATAACTAAGGAAATGCAAAAAGAGTATATAATCTATATTTAAGTTAAAAAAATATACTAAACTTTAAAGAATTCTTACACTGGAAACACAGTTCAACTACCTTATAGTTACTCGATAAAAAAGTAAATCTTTATAAAATGTGAAATGGAAGTTTTCAAAGGCTTTAAAAACTATCAAAAATAGTTTTAGTACTTCGAATAATTACATATGAGATTAAAAAATAAAAACAAATTCTCTCTCTAATTTACTTGCTGTTTTTCATACTATTTTATCACTAATGCTAAACATACCACGAAATGTTTCGCATAATTAATCTCCACCAAAATATGTTTTGTCTATGATGAAAGCTGATGATTAAGTTTTTTATTTATCGTTTGCCTATTTTTGCTTCTGATGTAAATTATAATTGAATTTATTTTGAGTTATATTAAATAGAACACCGAGTGAGATAAAATTATCATATTCTATTTTGGATTTTTCATTGGGTATTTTTTAACACGCTTTTATAAGTTTCACTTGCATGTAACGGAATCTTGGAACTCGATTTTTACCCACTTTAAAAGGTCGAATCCATTCGAAATTTTGCACACTTGTCAAAGACTGATGACAATACAATAATTTCATAATTTTGTTCCATTGTCCTTTTCAGGATCGTCAGGAATAAAGATAATCAGATTTGGCATCAACCCCATACACCACTTCCAGATTTAGCGATTTATTGCATACACCATTTTCAAATTTGGCAACTAATTCTATATACCATTTTTAGATTTGGCGACTTATTTCATACTCCATTTCCAGATTTGGCGACAAATTTCAGATTTAGCCACTAAAAGAATAAGGTGTAACCCCAAAGCGAGTGTTTTGAATTTTCAATTAATTATATGCAAGTATAAAATACACTTGCGGTTAATAGAAATAAAACAAACAAAAAAAGTGTTCTGTATCTGAGAAAGTTGAGGGTGGGTATAAGTTAGCAATTTTTTACCATTCTATAAGCCTTTTTCTGAAAATAAATATTAAAAAAAAGGTTCGTGCATGTGGGAAAAAAATTTATGTTCTAACTGCTAAATATTTTTTATTTTTATAAGGCAATACGTTTAGAAGTGATGATACGAATTAACATTATAGCAATACGTTTAAAAGGTGAAAACGATTGACATATAATATTACCATGTTCTTATTAACTCGCTTTCTTTAATATCTGTCCGGGTAGAATTTTGTAATTGATTTTAAACTGTGTGACTTTCCGATGAGCTAGAGACTTGAAATTTGGACCATAGCTCAGAAGTGGATGACAATACATAAAAATGTGAAAAAAGAAAAAAAAACGAAAAGGAGGAATTTTTTATACTTTTTAGTCCGTTATAAAAACATAGTACATTAAAGTTTTTTTAATTCAAACTTTTTCTTTTAACACTTTTTTATTTGTTTGACCTGTTCTAACAGACGGAATCTAATATATCGATACGAGACTCATCCGAAGCCCCGTAAACGGAGAGAATAAGTACACTTCAAACCCGTTTATTAATATCCATTGAAGAGTAAGACTAATTCCAGCAGCCACGTAATTCCAGCTTCAAATATCAAACTCAAGGATAAATTCAACAATGAATAAATGATAGTTCAAAAAATTAAAAAACACGTTTTTATTGAAGATCGAACTAAAAAAAATAAAATAAAAATTATAGTTTAAAAAAACTAAAAAAACACGCTTTTATACTGAATCGAACTAAAAAGTAAAAAAATAACTCTTAATATAATAATAAAATGATGAACGAGAAAATTAATGTCATTGGGGGTATCTATAAAGGTATCAATTGTTATAATTTCTAACTTCTATTCCGAGAAGCTGAGTTAGTGTAAAAATGTAGTACAAAGCACCCCACGCTTTTACCCCAATGAACATTAGTTTTCTCGTTCATCATTTTATTATTATATTAAGAGTTATTTTTTTACTTTTTAGTTCGATTCAGTATAAAAGCGTGTTTTTTAGATTTTTTAAAACTATAATTTTTTTTTTTTTGGCTTCGTTTACAATTATATGTACCAACTTCAAGAATGCATTTAACACTTTGACAACCTACTGACGTGATTCTAAACATGTTTAATTTTAATATCATTATTTTAAACATATTTTCGGTTTATGGAGGATATGCCCTACAATTGCTAAAATAATAAATATGATGTATTGTGCAAGCTTAATCACACACACACACAAGTAGAGTGACTTTGAAAATTGTTCCGTTTTCGAAAAAAACCCGAAAAGTCATTGCGTACTATGTAAACACTAGTGGATACATGCTATGTATAGGGCAAGGCAGTGACGTAACGGAGAACATTTTAACACCCATGCAAAGTTAGGTTTAGGGCCCTCAAGTTGGATTTTATAAAGGGTAGATACTTGGTGGCAGTCAGACATTGGGCCCTTGGAACCCTGGGCCCTCCACGTGATGCTGGGGTTGCGGGGACCTTGACGTTACGACACTGAGGCAAGGTTCAATCGTAGCCTTATGTGGATACATGGTTAGGATTATAACCAGTATAACAAGCACAAGAAACATTATAAGGTATATTTTCTATTATTAAAATTCTATAAAATATCAGAAGTTCAGTTGCAAAATATCTGGGTTACAAAAATTTGAAAAAAATAGGAAAATTAAAATTCTTTGTGAAATTGCTCGACATGTTCTTGGGAAAGAAAAACCTTTTCCACATGCGGCCACATGTATTGCCATTTTGTTCCATTTCTTCACCTTCTTCATCACAAATAGATACATCAGTATCAGAGTCACTGTTATATACATCGGCTTCTGCTAAATGTTCTCATTCAGTACCACTTTGATTGAAATCCTAAAGTGATGCCATATTGGCAAGAAAAAGTAAAAATAGTTATATACATAGTTTGTATATTATATATATAGGAAGTGAAACGAAACACAAACGAACTCATGCACCTTAATCAGCGCCAAAACGAAAAATGATAAGTTCGTCGAATGTCAAGGTCAGTATCCCCAGAAATGTGACATTAGTGTGGAAACTCGAAAACGCGCAATCTGGTATGCACACGGGGTAAAAGTGCATTTCGCTAACAATGGAATCATTCAGGATTACTCACAAAATTGGGTAAACCATTATTGGAGTGCTTTAAATATGTTGTAACCATTCACCAAAATATAGTAATTGCAAAACTTTGCAATCTCATTTGACAGATTCGGAGGAAATTCTTTTGAAGATCTTATAGGAGAGACAACTTGGTGATTGATGACTCCTGGAAGTCTTGCATTATATGTTAGCTGAGAGCAGCATTTCGGAAAATTTTATTAAAATTACGTTGGCTTCAATGTATACTACATCAAATCCAAGTTCATGTTGACAACTAAACAAAGTACTAAAACATCATCTTTAATATGATTGATGAAATAGATATTGTGTATATTCAGATCCATAGAAATATACTCTATATCTGGAAACAATAATCAAGTGACGAATTAAAATTGATTATGTTGAAGTCGAGTCCAGAACAAGAATATGCCATGGGCCCGAGTTCAGTTGGCTCAAGCCTTAAAACGTTCTTGAAGCTTACATGTCACAGGATTCCATAGGACAAGTCCGTTTAAGGCTGTGTTCAACAAATGTTAAAGAGTTTCTTTGAAATTATTAACTCATTTTCAGATAGGAAAAAAATGTTTCAGTTTCAAAGAAATACCGCAAAGCGTATACATAGATATGCTTATAATAATGCATTTTGAAATTTGAACATTATTCCATAAATAAGTACATTCTTTGTAACAAGTTAACTTATTTGAATACAGCAGACGATTCTAAATTTCATTGTTGGCAATCATCTGCAATATTTTTCACGAAACAGCAGTCTAAATCAGTCAGAACTTTAACACTTTCAACAGAAAAGTGCACCAGATATGTCTCAGCATAAAAAAAAATATTGCAGAGTTTGTCAGGACATTTCAAGTTCTGTACCATTTAGACATTAAAAGGTTATTCATTAATTGAATGGTTAAGGAATTTTCTGAAACTAACAGAGTTCCAAAACGGGCTGAAAATGGTCATCCACGCTTGATGAGAACAACAGCTCTCGTCAAATCAACCAGAGAAAGTTTGTCAAAATCCTTGTCGAAAGAAGATTCATGTTAAGCAGATTAAAAATATGTCAAACCTTACCCTAACCGATTATCAAAAATCAATGGCTATTTTCTGACTAAATAATTAAAGCACCAGAGTTACCTTTAATTAAAAGCACTGTTACGGCGGAATACTACCATTGGCCACAAATGAATTATTTTTGCCGGAGAGAAAAGTTTGACTGGGAAAAATCTTCCCAGAATGACTACTTGAAGGACCATGCATACTAAGGATGTCAATCTCGCGTACCGTACGCCACATATGGCATTTTTGCATCTTGGCCAATATATCAACCCAGAATTATATATAATCTTCGCGAAAACTAACTGAAAAGAAAAGGTTTAATGAACTTCCCAACGTTCCACATGAACAAATGAAGACCATCACGATGACCATGTATCGTGTCAAAAATACACATAAAAAATTTCAAATCTTAGAACTGAAATTGAAACAAAGATTTAAAGATTTCAATTCTTTGGAAGACAAATTTTTTTGTTTTCTTCAATTTTCTCAATAAATTTAGACTCAGTACCAGCCATATGTTAATGGAGGTGATCGAGGTTCAGTGCGACTTAAATTTGAAGGTAAAATTTATTGAAATGTTTGTGCCTGTGAGTTTTGCAAATATTTACCATCCACGTTTGAAGATACTCGGGAAATCGCAGAGGAAATTATTTCCATGTTTGGAGCTACTTATTTACAGTTATGAAACGAAATAAGTCTCCTGCAAAAAACGGTATAAATTATACTCACCTTGGGACTGCTTTGAAAGTAATCACTGCGAATAAAATTCTCCTTAAATCAGCGTTTCTCAAACTTCTCAAACTGTGGGGCGCACCTTCCTAGTGGGGGAGCGTGACACTTCTACGAATGGGGCGCGATCATATGGAAAAGTCGAATAAAAATTGTTTGAAAGAATTATTAATTTACTGAAAATAAACGAACGAAATACATTCTTACATAACAAGAGATGAAATACATTTACAATGATATAATAGACTCATAAATGAATAAGTACAGCACGATGTATTTTATAATCAATTTAACAATCCTAAGTTAATTAACACGTTTAATAATTACCATTGAATCCATGGGCTTGTCATATATAAAATTATATACAAAAATTAACACATATCTTGATAATTTGTAGGGTTTATGATTAATCCCTTAACGGTCGATTAAGAGTTACGCTATTCGCTCCCCAATGCGATATTTTCCTCGTAGGCACGCATATGTGATGCATGTGGAAGGTGGAGTAGAGAAAAAGAATAAAAATTAGAATATGATCTGCACAAACAGTGTCAAGGTAATTTCTTAATTTCTTCCATTACATGTCCTTCGGAATAATTTTATCGAGAACAGTGCACAGAAACGATCGTACTTTCGGAAAGACGTATATATACGTCTGGGGTAATAAACGCATTGGTTGAGTGAGACTAATGTAGCCTGTAGCGCCTCTGAGGTTAAAATCGTATTGTAGTTTTTGTGCCAAAGTATAGTATAATTGAATTCAATATATTGTTAATGTATGGGGATTGTGATGAAAATTTTAATTGAATGTTAGGTCACAAATGTTGAAAGTATGAGAGACACTGTCTTGAATGGAAAATATAGTAGCACGGAACAAATGTCAGGAAGTAAACATTGGTTTTTTGTTACACTTTTATATGTGTTTATTATAATGTATTATTTCAACAAAAAAAAACCTACGTTTTTCTAAATATTAATTTATTTGCGGCTTATCTAAATTTACACCTTGTTTGTTTTCTCTAAGTTTGAATTTGACATACTTGGTGTATATGGAATTAATATCAAAGAAGCTAAACAGATGAAATATGCATGCAAAGAGCATATAATCCGGTTTCTGCAATGGTTGGCTGGGGTGACCGCTATGAAAGCCCCTCAGAAAATGTTTACTAGAAGGGAAGACTATGACAAAAGTATATCAAGACACCATCTTAGAACCAATAGTAATATCCCTGAGCGTAAATACTTGTTCAATTGTAAGGATTGGACTTTTCAAAAGAACTATACTTCTGCCCACAAGGTGAAAACGATCCAGATGTATTTGTAAGAGAATGCACTGGACTTCGTAGAATATAAAGAGACTAATCTTCCAACAACCAAAATACCAATTCACTTGAATTTGAATAGTAATAAGAATAAGAGGAAAAGCTGTGCCAATACCGGAATCTAAATATGAACAGTCTTAAAAGTTTTTGAAGGAAATCAGTAAAATGGAAATCCCCATGAAGGTAAGGCGTGCCGGGATAGATGACTGGTCAATTTGAAATCCATGTGAGTTCCAAATGTGATTACTTTAAATAATAAATGCTTAATACAGCGTTTCTCAAACTGCGGGGCTTGCCCTCTAGGGGATTGTGATAACTCTACTAGGGGGTGCTATCATATTGAAAAGTGTTGGAGAAAAGAACCCGTAACTTATGGATTCGAAAGCATGTAATATACCACTAGACAAAAGTGATCATTCTTGTCCGGAGGCTCGTTAAATACCACCACAGTACTCCCCCACCAGCGAGTTGGTGGATAGGTGAACGAACGAGATATTTGTTGGTATGGTGAGCGTGTGCTGCATCAAATGAGCCTGACACATTTGATTGCTCTTTTTGCGTGTAGATGACGCCATGGCATTTAGAAGGTTTGCGTTGTTCTTTTCAGCCATGGTCACCAATGTGCAGGATTAGAACCTGCGAAGCTCGGATCCGAAGCCCAGTAACATGACCACTATACAGAAGTGATCACCTTTGTCCGGAGAGAGACTGTCACTGGCTTAGTTACATACCTCCACAAAAGTCTAAAACAAAAGATTATTTAAAAAATATTAATTTACTGAAAGTACAAACAAAACACATTCTGACATAATAGAAATAAAAATACACATACACGTATATAATACACTTGTAAATGTATCAGTACTCTCCCCAATGTATTTTATAATTTATTCAGAAATTCTAAATTATAAGAACAAGTTTAATAATTACTATTAACGCCATGGGCTAGTCATGTCTAAAGTTATATACAAAAATTAAAATGTATCTTGATAATTTGTACGGTATACAGTTAATCCTTTAATTGCGAATTAAAAGATGGGTCATTTCCTTCTCAATGCACTATTTTCCACGTAGGTGTATACATTTGATATGTTGGGGAGGACAGGGAAAGAAAAGGAATGAAAAAGCAAATCTTTTGAAATAAGTAAATTCTTCACAAACATTGTCAAGGTCTTTTCATTGGATTCCAGAGCCTTCGGAAAAACTTTATGAATAGTAGTGCAGAGAAAAATCGTACTTTGAAAAGACATATATATACATCCGGTACAATGAAGGTTTTGGCTGAGTGAGACCTTTATATACGCTGGCGTTACAAGAGGTTAAAATCGTATATTAATTTGTAGCTTTAGCGTAAAATTATACTATTATTGAATACAAAACATTGTTATTGTATTGGGGCGATGAAAATTATGACTGTGTGAATATAGGATCGCAAATATTACAAGTTTGAGAATCACCGCCTTACAATTAAGTTTAAAGGTTGTGACGGATCTATACGGTCTTTTGATTAACATCCTCTATTTTTCCCAAAATAATTTATTTATTTCAACCAATCTTCACCGAGAGCCAGGCGTGAGTTATGCAAATAAGATATATTATATAAGTTCGGGTTTCGTGAGTTAAAAAAAGTTAAGTAAAGTGAAGAGATAGAAGAGTGAAGTTAAGTGAAGTAAAGATCACGAGGTCAGCACGCAGTTGTTGACATTCGTAGATAGCGGTTACGTGTGGAGATACGCGAGGAGAAGTTGATTGAAGCTTGTAAAAATCCGTGTTACAGAGTGTGGATCCTTCAACCATTCCCCAGCCAGTAAAAAGGCAGAAATCATCACGAAGTAGCAGCCGATGTAAAAGATAAGGTCAGTGATTTAATGTAAGATATTGCGAATATTCGTACGGGGCGTAGCTGTAATTGTGCGTGTTTAAGCTTTCTTAGATTCAGTTGCTATTATGTTATTCCGCTAGTAGTAATTCCCCTTTTTGTACTCCACTTTATTTTGTTTCTCTTAAATTTGAATTGTGTGTTTCTACCTTTTTGTGTTAATTAGAATCAATAAATCTATTGATTTGCAATTATGTCTTTCGATCATTTAAGTCCGCCTACACATCCAGTAATATTTGCAGATAGACAGGGAGATGGTAGTCTCAGGGGTGGCATTGAGCCACGACAAGGTGAATCCAGACTTAAAAAAATAAATTTTAAATTTCAATACAAAGTTTAAATTTTAACTCCTGTGTAACTGTATCGGAACTTATGACACGACTAGGTAATGAAGGTCATTCTTTGATAACTTTAAACACAACTCAATCTCAATTTTTAAAATAAGCCTTTCACAAAAAAAATTCCATTTGTCATCGATTAAAATTCCTAATCAATGCATTTACATAAATTAAAACAACCTTAACGTGAAAGTGTCTCGAAAGTATTAACTAGTTCATTTAGAATGAAACAAACGAGTTTCTTGAAGAGAATAACTATTTATTTCTAACAAAGCCTTATTTCAGCTAATGCATTGATTCAAATTATCTTAATCCAACACTCAATAATTGCCAATTGTGAAATTCACAATTGTATGTAATTTAAAACATGCTACTCTATACTTATTACCAGTTCTATTGACTCAGGAAATGTAATCCTAAACGCTTATCATTCTATCTGACAATGAAACGAAATTATGGCACCATTTAAATTATTGCAATTTACGTACATTTAATTATTGGTTTCTACAGAACTTAGCTGGCTCGTAGTTGGTAATTATCAGCCTCATTTTATGGTTCAATGTCAGTAGATACACGTGCAACGAAACATGCATTAAAAATTCCTATACATTATAATAAAGGGCTTACCTAATTTAAGCTTACCTGCATCATTCTACAAATCAGTTTCTTAAGAAATCCAATCATATTTAATTATTTAATTTATGAAAGAATAAATGAATGTAATATTTTACAACACACAACACTACTATTTCTAACATAATTTTTAAATATTTGTGTTATATCCTTCTCATTCATCAGTTTATAAGATACATATGAATTTTCCATAGCTGATACTGTCGAGTAATATACGAGGGCTGTTTTTTAAGTAAAAGGTCCGTTTGTTTTTCTAAAAAATAACAACAATATTTTGTCTCAAAAATCCTTTATTTTAGGATTGTACATAATTTTGCTTATTTCTACATAGTTGCCGAGTTTATGTTGCCGAGTTAATGCATTTGTTATACCTTAGAACAAAGTTTAAAAATCCTCTTCAAAGAAGTCTGCCGCCTAGTGCGACAGCCAAGAGTTCACTGCCGCTTAAACTTCTTCGTTGTCACTGAAGCGCTTCTCACCAAGACTATGTTTGAGGTACCGGAAAAGGTGGAAATCGTTAGAGGAGCAGGGTCGGTGCTGTATGGTGCATGGTCCAAATCCTCCCAGCCAAAAAATTCGATTACGTCCCGAGTCATTCGAAAAGTGTGAGGCCTAGAGTTATCGTGGAGGAGCAAAACACCTTTTGACCGCACCTTTTACCATTAAGAAGTGAAAGCGGCTGTGAAATCTTGGCTGTCCGACCAGGTGGAGAATTCTTTGAAGAGGATTTTCAAAGCTTAGTTCTAAGGTATAACAAGTGCATTAATAAACTCGGCAACTATGTAGAAAAAAAGACAAAAGTATGTACAATCCTAAAATAAAGGTTTTTTGAAACAAAATATTGTCGTTAATTTTTAAAAAAACAAATGAACCTTACTTAAAAAACAGCCCTCGCTAAACGGAAGCATATTTACATTGTGTACTTACTTCTTTACTGCATTTTTTCCTATAAATTCTTACAAGTATGATTCTAACGGTAATTGGCTGAATTCATGTGACGTCATAGTCACATGATACTGACAACCACATGTTTCTAGCGAATCTGTTCAAACACTGGCTTGACGTAAGAGTCACACGATAAAAGCAACCATGTATTCCCAGAAAATCACTTCGTGCGCTTCGTTGTTGTGAACCTTTGCTCTTTACAGAAACTATGTTTTAAAATAATACACATAGGCATACAAAAGGCCTTTTACTTAAAAATACATACAGTAAAAATAAATATTCTTTTCAAATTTTAAAGTCTTTTAAATTTTTCCCTATAACACTTGAGCATCTTTATCCTACTGTTAAATTTGAAATTTATCTAAGTTTTGAAAAGAACAACAAGTAAATAAAATTAATGTCTGTTCTGAATTCAATGGATAACTCGTGTTTGAAGTCATTATACATTTGGCGACTTAAATGGCTGATTGGCTGGCAATAACAATGATTGAGTACCGTATGTGTCCTGCCAAACGTGATGTGTGTGATCTGTGAGAATATACCATATGCACCTGTATTTCCGACCGTGTGTGACAGTCTAAAGAGCAGACCAGCTTTATAATGTTTAGCTTATCTTTGCAACCACATAAATACTAATTTTAAATTAAAACGATTGGACATGGTGAACTAGTCTAATGACTACTATGATCCCCCAATTTATTTCTTATAAGGCATATAACGACATACATTTATGAGATTCCAGTTCATTCTATTAAGGAATCGTTGATCAGCTATCTATTTGGCTGCATTGGTACAAAAAATATCTTTTATTTTGACTCTGTTTACTCCTCGACACTGCTAAACTTTTAGTCATTTATTGTAACCAATGAAGCCTAGTGGCATGGTCTCGAGCAAGTGGCTGGCGTGTGATGAGGTCGAACCCTAGTGTCGATTATGTCCTGTCGTGTGGATGAACTAATGGAAGTTAAATCTATCAACGCTCAAAATCCTTCCTCTGGTATGGTGTGGCCGTTTAGAGATAGGAGGAACCAGTTGAGGTGTCGTTTTTGTTAATTGAGCGTGGTTCAAAATTATTACCTCCGTTACCAATAGAAATCGTGTTGCTGTATAGTATAAGGTTAGCATACACACTCTTTGGTCATTTATTGTAAATATTGTTGTAATAAATCTCTTTTTATCGATAATGCATGCAAACAATTTGTTTTAATAATGATCATCTTCTTATATCTGAACCTCTATGTATCACTTCCATTCATAAGCATTTTATTAAAAATATTTGTTTTACGTACAGCAACAGCACTCAATTTTCGTTTAATAACTGTAGATTCATCCAATATAAGTAAGTGAATTGCAATAATATCCTCTCAACCACATAATCTTTCCGTATTTTATAAATTTGGTCAAAATATAAGCAAAAATTCAGAGCGCAATAAATTCCGAACCTTTAAAAGCTCGATTCTCTCAAAAAAGTTAAACATGTGCAATTGCTTACATTCGTATATATCCCGGATCTAACTAAAAACACCTCGAAGCTGAAAGCACATATTGAAGTTCAAAGTTTTGTAAAACATTATTCGAAAAAAAGGACTTTAACCACCATCAAGTGCCTTGAAAAAATTGTTTAAAAACGTTCCAAACTCCAATCACACCGACGTGATCATGGGCTTCAGAGTAGGGGAAGCGCAATCACATATAGGATACCGTGGGCCCTGGAGTAAGAACACGTGATCACATACTAGTGATCATGGTCCTGAACATGTTAAAGTGGCAAGTGGTATTCATGATGACAAACATGAAAATGGCCGCCCATCTGGTATAGTGACGCTGACTGGTGTGTTGTAGGGCCTGGGTTTGAATCCCGGAGAAGGCATGGATGTTTGTGTTGTAATCCTTCTTTTCTTTGTGATGTGTGCTTTACGCTTACTTATGTAAGCCCCTGTGTGATACTTTGTGGTGCATGAGGTTATAAATGTTATTAATAAAAAAATCAAAATGCACAAAAATGTCTTACTAAGCAATTATTGCTTGGCATTTTGTGATTTTCGGCTATGCCTACTTCCCTCTAATCCCCCTTGCCTACTCTCGGTCCCGACTGGAAGTGTGGGAGCAACTAATTGATCTGAAGACATGATTCACTAAAATTATTTTATTGTCACACTTATCAACACAAGCACAATAATCATCCAATTAAGGCAATTAAGATCAATTATTAGAGCACGGAGGTGAGACCAGTTGGTCTGGGGGTAATATTTACGAGCACCCAACTAATTTCTACGATAATCTATACAAGCTCGGTTTAAACTCTGACACGCCTAACACTTTACTCTCTAACTTCTATTTAAATAATACGCACAATACATGTACTCCTGTAAAGCAAAAGTCCTACAGTTGAAGCCTTGAGCACTAATATCTATCTTGATCAGCTCACATCCAAGTGATCCTCACTTTGGATATCTTCAATTCTCACTTTAATAATCTTAGATTCGCACTTCAATAACTCACGATCCTCCCTTCACTAACCCTCGATCCACACATCACTAACCCCCAAAACTCGCGAATACAGAATTTATATAATAATCTTAATTTGCATAATCACATGTTCTTACCTTCGGTGAAAGTTGGTTGAAATAAATATTTTCCTTAAAGAGTCCTCAAGGGGTTAGTAGAGCCGCGTATAGATCCGTCACAATTTAATTCGCCTCTACAAAGATTTTTTACTTACAAAAATATGAAAATTCTACGGAAAATTATATATTTTTAATTCATTTCTAATGTATTTTTTAATAAAGATCGTATAAAATATTTGTTAATTAAAAGTGCAGAAAATAAACTTTTCGCGAATACTATCTCTTTATCAGTATTCATTACAATAAAGATTTTTTTAATTATTTTTTCCAAAAAAAAAAAAAAAAACATTATGCCTTACGCAATCACGAAACAATCTTAATTTTGATATATTTAAAGGCTATTCTAGATTTATAATAGATAATCAGAAAGAGATTTGTGAATACTGCATGTTTTCAGGTCTTTAGTTTAACACTTTGCCATTCGTACAAATAATTCTCTATCTTTCCTTTCTGGTTATCCTGAAAATTTCATTTACAAAACGGAAAGAAAAAAAACCTGGATCTCGTCCAATAACTAGAACAATTTCCTTGCCATTTAAGACTCGTTTTGCAAATGATTTATAGACCATTTTTCGAACTCTTCAGATATTTTATCTTTTAGAAAAATGATGGATTGAACTGAATAGGATATTTTATAAAGCGAGAAATTTCAAATTTGACAATTCCAGGCTAACTATGAAAAAACTTCCATCAATCTCTTGACTATATGGAACAAAACTTCTTTTTTTTAGTTGTTGCAATTTATTTTTATGAAATTCGTAGAATATTACAAAGCATCGAACATCAGAATTGCAAATGCTTACTATTAATGTTAATATAACATTTTTAGTTTTTAGTTTAGTTTAGTTTAGTTTTTTTTTTTTAGTTTTTGATTTAGTTATATCTGTGTTATGAATCAAAATCTAATCTATATTTATGTACTTTAATGCTTTTTTATGAAAAAGGATCATTATTTTTTAAAAAAATCATGTTTTTGCATAACATTTGGCATAATTAAGTAACTTTCAAAAATATTACAAATCTTTTAATTCCTAAGAGATATAAAGATGTTATTCACGTACTCTATAAATATTATTTGAATACATTCATTAGAATTTTTTGTAAATGCAATTTTTCATCAAAACTTCACTAAAAATAACAATTGTTATAGTCTATAAAACTCTCCAGAAAACAGTAAAAGTTTTTAAAAAGTTCCAAATTTGTTAAAGATGAAGCTAAAGAGATCTTGGCCCATAAATATGGTGAGTTTAAAAAATGTACAATTAGTAGAAAATGTTTCATACCATATTAAAATCTTTAAATGCATTTTCTGAGAAACTATGTTTTTCAATTTTTTGCTTCATGGTAAAGTTTACTACAGGATTTCTCTTTAAGATATTGAATTGAAGTTTTCAGAAAATGGATTATTTAGTTTTATCTCCAGTCTAGACTATAATCTAATCTTTATGTATTTATAATGCATTTTATTGCACTTTTTGTGAGAAAATAACAATAGTTTTTTGTAAAAAATTGAGTTCTTGCATAAAAAATGCCATATTTCAAAAACTTTTCAAAAGCATCACACATTTTATAACTCTAAGCCCAGATAATGATCGTATTTTTGTATTGCATAAATATTATTTGAATATATTAATTAGAATTTTCAATACAAGCCTTACCGTAACTACAATTTTTCACTAAAATTTCACTCAAAATTCCCAATATATCGAAAATTATTTCTAATTTTGTGGAAATTGTACTTGAATTCCTAGTTTTATGCTCCATTTCAAATTAAAAAAGTTTATTTAGTTGAAAATTTATGTATTTCAAAAAATGTGCTCCGAAGGTGGACACATACCTTATGACTATCAAACGCGTTTGAAATCTGTTAAATGCAATGGGGGCAGGGCACTTCTTTGTAAATAGAAATAAATATGTGGCAATGAGTTTTAAAATTGTGTTTACAGAAAAATTTGATGTATTCAATCTTCCAATAACCATCGTGTTTTTGATTTAAAAATAATCTACTGCTTTATTATTTACTTTTCCATACCATTTCAAACGATATTTCCTCAAACATAAATGGTATTATTATCAAGTTTGTCTTCTATGGATAAACTCTGAAAGCATTCTCCTGGTTGTATAAAATAGTGGCATTGAGTCAAACAGATTCTGAATGTCTGCTTGTGTACCCTATTGCTTGTATGCGCAGCAAAAGTTCGTCTTTTGAAGCTGCAGAACGCGGATCACGAGCAAGACGCCGACCCACCAAATCTCACACGTGCTCAATAGGCGACATATCCGGCGAATAAGCAGGTCAAGTAAGAAGTTGCATGTTGGGCAGAACAGAAGTCTCGAACAGTCTTTGCAACATGTAGGCGTGCATTATCCTGCTGAAAGATAGCTCCAGAGATGCCTTAAAGGATGGGAATGACTTCGGGCTGTATCACTTCACAGACGTACCTGTTGCTATTCAGATTACTCTCAATTCGTAGAAAATTGGATCTTCCATGATACGAAATCACACCCCAAACCATAACTCCAGTTGCAGGGTCACTATATCGTCAATAACGCACTCTGGAAGGCAGCGTTTATCAGCATATCTTATCACATGAATGAGGCCATCATGGTCCCACAAATTGAAGCGTGATTCATCTGAAAAGAAAGCTTGGTACCAACATCTGTGCTCATGAACCTATTGCAAGGGCAGCAGTCGATGGTTTGCGGTGAGGGAAATCCTATATAAAGGTACCCTTGCACGCAATCCACGGTTCAGCAGACGTCGACGAATTGAAGAAGCTGACTTTAGTACACCTGTAACAGTAAACCAACGTGCTGCCAACTGCCTGGAAGAAGCTATACGGTCATTCACCGTCATGCGGAGCAGGTGTCAATCGTCGCGCGCTGACGTCATCTTCCGTCATCCACCGTCAGTTTTTCGAGTTGTTCTGTGCTCGTTGGTTCATGTCTTCTTAACTCGCATCATTGTGGAACTGTTCTGCTGCACACGAGCTCCTATTGCACGATAGAAAAATCCTCCGTCTCGAAGGCCGATAATCCTCCCCTGTTCAAACTCCGTAATTTGTAGGAATTTCTCGTTATTTCGTCGTGGAGGCATACTTAGGTCTCACTAAACCACCATCAAATAATAATTAACAGTTTTTAACGTCCCGTTACATCCCTCTATTTATACGCTTTCAGTAGAGGGCGCTGCGCACGCCACGCATGCACGGTGGCTCTGAAACTTTACTATTTTACGTAATATCCTATAATTGATATTTGCTGCAAAGTTCATTTAATTTTGATGATTCCTTCATGGTGTTGCATTTTTGACAGACAGAGTGTTACTTTTGTTTCTTCTATGGAACGTAATGCACTTTTTTTCAGCTTATAAGATTACTACATACAACCACTATTAAAATTACGTTTCGTCTCCAACTACTTCTATATATACACTCCCTACAATAAAATAAACTTGTTCATAGAGGAAGCGAATCGTTAACTTTTTTGTCATAATCTATTCTTACAAAATTTTATAGTGATAATATTAAATCAATACAATGTCACTAAGTAAATTAAATGTTTTAATTACTTTCAGCCATTTTTCTACAACGATATCAGAATAAATATGGATATTATGGTATAAGAACTTAAATGTTTTATTGGGTTTTAGATTACATATTTTACAGACCATCATTTGGACCCTCTCTTATGTGATATAGTATATTTACGATATTTGGTTAAAAAAGAATATGTGAATTTTGGGGATTTTCAACAAAATCTCAACATCTCAATTTTTACGGAAAATTGTTTTATTTCGCACCAAAGCAGATATCCAGAAAAGTACCTACTTAGATTTAAGCTGGGGAAAAGGGGAAAAAAGGCTAAGTTTTTAAAGAGCTCTTGTGGGTAAAATTGTCTGGAGAAAAGTACTGAACGAAGTGCTACAAAATAAATTATTTTTTGCAGCTCCGAGTGAGTTAGTGTTTTATTAACCACACTATAAAAGAACACGTGCCAAAGAGTAACCACCTGACAGGAACATCTGTTCATGATCCTCAGAGCCCAAGGTCATAAGAACTGAGGAGGTCATGTCTCTGTATGAGCCGTTGCTGAGTTTTGTAAGTTTATATTAAATTCTGTTGAAAATAAAATGGCAAGAGGCCTATAAACTGCTCTGAAAATTAAATTTAAATGTCTGAGAAAAAAAATGTAAAAAAAAAGCAAGAACATAAAAATTGTTTTCTGAACTGCAATTAGAATTAATATTAATTCCTTAAGGTGCGCGATCGAGATAATGCGATCGCCTTAAACTGAACTTACTGTGCACAAACAAGATTATTCTAGCAGAGTCGTATTTTATGCTACAGCAAATTTCCAACTCGAATATAAGCAATCGCCATCAGTACTCGTGAGATTGGCTGCGATCCTCGTCATAATTTCGTAAAATTAGATAAAATTTATAGTAAATTTAGGAAAATTTTAATGAAAAGTATTCTTTCACTTGCTAGATATTAGCATTTCGAACGCCTATGTTTTGTAAAAAAAATTGTGATGAAAAAAATTAATTCAGAAGCAAATAAGTAGAAACACTTATACAAAATTATTATGCAAAATTATCATACAAATATAAAAGCAAATGGGTAGACCAAAATCTTCTGGAATTCTACGACAAAAGGGAAAATCATTTTCCCAGTTTTCTTCTACTAATATTTAAGAAGTATTCATAAGACATTGTTATGTGTGTTGTGCTAGAAAGAACAGAAAAGGAAAATGGGAAAGAAAAAATTCGTTACATGTGTAACAATTATAATTCTGTGGTTATGTACTGCACCTTGTTTTTAAATGTATTAGACAAAAGACTATTTTAAATATTTTTTAAAATAAATATTGGTATTGTTTCTGTTGAGAAGGTATAAATAAGTATTTTTACTGATAAACATACGTTTTTTAAAGAGCTATTCCAAACAGAAAGGTATTAAAATTCGATGCACATACAAGATAGCACTATTTAGCTCTTATTTGTAATGTGGATAATTAAAATAAAAAGTGAAAATGAAAATTCTAATTAATATAGCATTCTTTTTTATTTTGGGAGAAAACAAGATTCTAAAATATGTTTTCTTAATTTGTATACAGTAAATGATTTTGTTGCTGTTTTATTTATAAAAAAAATAGTGATCTCTAAGAAGTTAATAAAGTAAATATATTTCAGTTTGATATCAGATGGAAATAATATCATACTTCTTATTCAATAGAATATTTTTTAAGATGACTTGTTAATGGGAAGTTCTTGTAGGATCATTTTATATTGCTGCCTTACACACAAATAAATGCATTTGTACAATTTTAATAGCTGTCTGCTTATAAAGGATGCTTTAGCGATGCATCAAATGCATTAAACCTGGAAAAGCGGGAACGCGAATACCTTCTAAGAAACACGAAAAGTAAAAATAAAATACGAAAAAAAAATATTTAAAAAATCCGAACCGTGTAGTTTTTATGGACAAGTCTCGTCTTTAGGTCATAGTTATTAATGGTAAAAAAAATATTTAAGTATTCAGGAAAGGGAAGTGAAATAAAATCTTAGCATAAAAAATACGAGAAAAAATTGTACTTTTTCTCTTTTATTTTTTACACTCTTTTTTCTTCTTCTTTTTTTTTTTTTTTTTTTTTGCTCTCCTCTATGACTTGTCTTCGAAAAAGCACTATTCAATGAAAAAATTTTCAGCAAGGGATTAATTTATGTTACTCATTTAAATGTTTTTTCGTATCATTTTCACTTTTTTTGCATTTTATTGCAATCTGATATTAAATATTCTGATGTTTCATTTTCACATTTCGGAAATGTATTTAATTGGACGTAATTTGCCTACTGTAAAATTAATCTAAATGGAGATATAAAAAATATTACTTCCTTCTATATTTTAAATATTTTTATTCATAGGTTTATATTTTAAGCGTTTTTTGTCTTTGGTACAACTCTCGTTAAATGGTACAACTCTTTTTTATGTGTAACATCTTTACTCTCGGTTGCTGGATATTTTCTGGAGTGATTTGGAATGATTCGTGAAAAGGGACGGAAATGCGTAACAAGAAGTCGGGGGAAGCGCGCGCTGTTTGATTTGACCAATTCAGCGCCTTGGGGTGTCTCTTCGCTAGCCTCGTCTCGGGGTCCAACTGTAGTAGCAATTAAGACGCCCGCCTACCGCACATACCAGCAAGTCTTATTAGACTTCATCCAGAATAAACTTGTGATTCTTACGCTCAAATGTCAAAGTCTCAGGGCTCGTTGTGTGTGAAATCTGAGGATATATTTATATATGTGTAAACTAGATATTAATAATTATATTTCCTGGTAAGCGTCTGACAAAGCTCATAATTCTTTAAAAAAATAGGAGTAAGTAATATGGAATTATTTGAATAAATATTTAAGTGCTTATCATTTTCATACTTTGAGGTTAATTCCTGTCGCTGTCAATATAATATTTTTAGTTGTAATTAAAAAATATTTCTCGATTAAATAAGAACTAACTAATTAAGTAAACGGGTATTTTTGATTTTCTCTAATATTTCTAATTTTTAAGCATGCGCTTGACGGTATCTCTTCGCTACCCTCACTTGGGGGTCCAACTGTAGTAGCAATTAAAAGACGCCCGACTACCGCACATACCAGCAAGTCTTGTCATTTTGGTGGTCGCATACATTTCTCCGAATCAAACGGTTAAAAAAATAAAGATTTCCTGCATATGATACTTTTACCGTATACCGAAGGTGGTTCTGCTCTTTTTTTAAAAAAACTATCACTCGCTTCCCATGATTTTGAGTAGTGATTTTAACGTTAACTTCAGTTTGCCAGAAGCTGAGCCGCTCATAGCTTTTCTGAAAGATGAACTCAAGCTCGAAATGAACACTAATCGAAATATTTCGACAACTAACAGTGGTACTGTTATTGACGCCGTTTTTCAACGATTTTTAAATACTTTGAAATCACAAGTATATGTGTCATATTTTAGTTTTCCTAAATCTATTGTCTCCGCTCTTCCCCAAATTGAACAATAATAAATATTTTTGATAAAAAACTGCATTACTTCTTGTGTTAATTGAATAAAATTTTCGTTAAAGATATAATTATTCGATAGAAAATTATTTCCGATCAAAACCGATTCATTTCTTTCAGGATTAAAGTCACTATTGCGTATTTACCATGATAACAAGTCAGATGTTACACACCATATGCAACTACTGTAAGACTCGTTTCTTTTTTTGTTTTCTTGTACGAAGTATTTAATATTTTCGTATTAGCATTTCTTTAGTTTAAATAAAATGTCTTATAAAAATCAACGAAAACAAGAAGTGTAGTTACAAGTTAATATTGTTACGCTTAATGGTTTAGAAATAACTCTCAATCAAAGTAATTGTTATGTGCATGCATAATAACCATAGATTATTTGGTACTTTAACGCTTTGGTGGCGCATGCGATTAAGTCGCCAAAATGATACAACCGACGCCAAACGGAATATTCCACCTGGTAACCTTTTACCACCACATTTCAAAACAAGTCGTAGTCTTTTATTATCGGTACCGTCTTTTTTATAATTATTCAACATTGGATGGAAAAAGAATGAAAATTAATGTTTATTATTTTTTTATGCGTTTATTGTGTGTTGGTGCCAATAATGTTAGCTTGGCATGATTAATGAAGCGGAAAAGTACCGATTATTTTGTTCAATTATTTCATAAAAGACACATCTATATGCTGCAAAGAGAGAGAGAGAGAGAGAAAATAAACATATATGAATCGTTAGCAAATGTAAACAGAAGATTAATTTGACAAATAATTCTAGCATTTCCACAGGTTACATTAACCATTTAGAATGAGAAATAAGAAATATAATGAGACTAAATATTGTGCATAAAACATAAAATTTATCGGCAACTTCCGTATGTGATGTTTCGAATAAATTATAAACCGTAGCAAATAATTGATGCCTGATTAAAATAAATTTACATAGACACGGTTTTGGCGTTATTTTCACTCTTCTGTATGACTTGTTTACGTTTACAAAAGTCATTAATTTTTAACAAATACAGAGAACTCTCTTCTGGATAAGGTAGTGCGAACGAATGGTGATTATAATTATTTTATACCGAAACTTAATGAGAAAATATCTATCTTTAATTTATTTCCTTTTCTTGTTATGATATTTCAAATTGTAGTAACATAGAATCATTTGAAGTTTCTGATGTTTATTTGGAATAAAACTAATAAATTGTAAGCATATATACACACCAGTTAAAATTTCTGAATCAAAATAGCGCTGGAAATATTCTAAAGAGATATTTGTTGTTTATAAGTCTAGCACTTCAACATACAGTTATTGCTGTTTTAAAGTAAAAGTAATTCATTAAAGACGAACTAAGTTGGAAAGGCATTTCCTAGTTTCTTTCTTCTAAATCTTAGTTATTATTAATTAATGCTGTGGAAACATTCATCTCTTGTGTGAGTGTTATGATAAAAATGTCCATCATCATGCAAAGAACTGTTAACTCGCCGTTAGACGCGTGGATATCTCAGATGCATAATAAAAATAGTTTCGTTGCTGCTTCCACATGGTGCGTTGGAACAAGCCCCTCCTTCCTCTATCTGACTTTTGTCACTTACCTTAGAATTTAGTATCAAGCAAGAGAGCGATTACTTCATATTTCTGGTGGCAGGAGCCATTGAATCTGAAGATACAGCGCGCCCAACAGCGACAGATTTCGTGACTTTGTACTATTTCGTAGATTTTTTTTCCTTGAAAAATGCAGTAGAACTTCGTTTATACCAACGTTTATTATCGGGAGAGGTAAAATATCCGAACCAAAGTCCGGATACGTTTTCAAACAGTGCAATGCTCAACACTTGTTTCGTGTGACGCCAAAAGTGACGGAAAACCCCAAGGTGAGGGATACTTGGGGAAGTTCAGTTGTTTGATTTAGTAAATATCTGAACGGAATATTAGGCCAGTTTGTTTCCAAATGAGGGTGTGTATACGTGCTATTTTGTTGAGTTTTGTTGATGTAGAGAAACCTGGATGGCATGCAATGCAGAAGATGGATTAAAAATGTTAAATAATGACGAGATTGTGACTTCCGTGCAAGAAGAATCTGACCCTGTCGACGATGAAACGGATGACGACGAGGACAACAACAACATCGAAAGTAGCAAGGGTCCATCAAATGCTGACGCGTTTTGAGAGAGCTATAGAGTGGTACGAACAACAATCCGAGTGCTTTCCTACTCAACTACTGCTGCTGAAGAGAATCAAAGACCTTGCAGTGAAAAAACGAAGGTGTACAATGATACAGCGAAAAATAAATAAAAATTTTCCACAATCAAGGCAAAATTGCGCCATTTTGCACCTATTTCGCATTTTCTTCAAGAACGTTTCCCACATAGGATGATTTTCATTTGTATAGTGTCCAGTATCACATACTGCATGGATTGCATCGGCTTTCGGTTATCCGAACAATCGCGTATCCGAACGATGACCGGTCCCAATTGATTTTAAAGAACGACGTTCTACTATAGAGTAGCTTTCAGTTTTATACGAAAAAAACTAGAAATAAGTATTTGTAACCTGTATCATAGTTGTTTTTTTGTTGGGAGTTGAGATGTATCTGAAATATGCAGCCTGCCTAGCCAGTGATTATATTTTATTCTATCCTCAAAGTAGCTGGAAAAAACTATTAAAATATCTATATGGGAATCAAAATCGTTAGATCCTCGCACAAATAAATATCTAGGAATAACAGGTCATGAACTTTTGAAACAGCACTTCGAAGGTGGTTTGATGGATTCATTCAAATGAATTGTTCATTTTGACTCAGGATTGAAGAAATATCTCATATACCCCATTCAAGACAAAAAAAAGAGAGAAACTTCACTAGAAATTTGGAAGAGAAGGTACCGTTCCCTCTTGTCGGGACATCAAGAAAATATTATTAATTTTTTTCTACTTATTATACGAAATATATATATATATATGCCTAGAGCATTGTAAGGGCATTTGTGTAGATTGAAACAAGGTATCTTTAAATGTAAGTTTTTCAATTTCCAAACATATTTTAAATATTATTTAATGTTAAATATATTTTACTGTCAAAAAAAATCTCACCAATAAAATTATTAAATAATCTTCAAACGTAACTTTGAGAGGATGCATCTCAAAGATGCCGCGAGCTTAGGGATGGGACTTTTTATAAATTGCGCTTAGAGGAGGGTTAGTGACATATTGAATAAGTTTCTTACAGGTGAATATGTAACGTCTTAAAATGAATATGTAAACATCTTAAAAACCATTAAAATTATTCTAATTTTTCTATAGATAAACTTTAAATTTGTAAAGAATTTACATTTTTTCTTCCCTGTGACAGGGCTAGACGTGTGTGAGGAGCTAAATGATCAGACGACATGATGAACTTCAATTATTTATTTATCTCTATATTCAACACAGACACAAATAACACTCTAATTAAGATAAATTTGATCAATTAGAGGACGAAGGGGAGACAAGATGTCGTGAGGATTATATATACGATCATGCAAATCTATACTTACGATAACTTATACAAAACTTGTTTTATTTTAGAAGCGCGCTAATAGTTTAACTCTATAACTTCTACTTGAAATAAGATCACAGTACCTAAAATCTTGCAATCCTTTAATTCTTTTAGACCTGGCCTTAAGCACTCCTCCAATATTGGAATTTGGCACTTACCCAATTTCCAACTTCTAGCGTCGTGCCCTATTTACGTATACGTACTACTGCCGGTTTCCTAGTTTCTCATCTATTCATTTCACATCCAAGCTATCCTCACTTCACTTCCAATGTATCCTTACTTCACTAACCTTCAATTCTCACTTCACTAGCTTTTCAAACACACGAATACAAAACATATATATTAAGCTTAATTTGCATGATCACGCTTTCTTTCGTCAGAGAAATTTGGTTGAACAAATGATGGCCCAAAAGGAATCCCCAAGGGGTTAGTGGAAGGAGCCGAATACATACGTCACAAGTTGTATTTGGAGCAAAGTACTTATCGATGAAATTTCCAATAACACAGCTCTTTTTTTTTACAACATATGTATTTTCTTGACTGCTTTTTGCCAATAGGATGATAAACATCTTAATGAATGCTTACGATTATGTCATCCCAAGCTATTAATAATATGCATTGCATTTATAAAAGCAAAATTTAAGTTAGTCATCAAGTATTTTATTAAAACTATTTTAAAAAAATGAAATAAAATTCAGGATTCACATTTTAATATTTTGATACTCCGCGAAAACGAAAAATCACTGTTTATAAACACTCTTTCCACCGAAATTCAACAAACATACCAACGAAACTTTTCTGGGTAGGTTCCCAGTTAGAACTCATCGCACATAAATTACAAGCAGAGGAATTCGTTTGCGTCTAATTACAGAGAATTTATGGAAAACGATATTTGCAGATATATTTTTGCTTTTTTTTAATACTTCCCACTCGCTTTTGCAAAAGTCATTAATCTTTAACGGTTACTGGGAACACGAATCTAGGAAACTTTTCAAAACTTGCATAAAGATAGTTTTATTTATTTATTTTGCTCCCACACCTAAAGCACGGAATTAAAATAGTTATATTTCTTGATTTTAGTTTTGAAGCTATGAATACACTGTTTGGTCTTTCTGGCACATTTTTTCGTATTACTTTAGAAGAGAAAAAATTGCAATTTTTATACAGTGAATGTCTTTTTTTTTTACATTTAACAGTGGGGAAAATATCACTGTACGACTTAAACTAAGAAAAGCTTATAGTTTTTAAAAATTTTTGCTTGGTTCTTTTGGTATTTTGAATTGTTTTTGCTTAGGTAAACTCTCAAAATCGACAAATTATTACAAATTGTATACAATTCAGAGCCACATCTTATTCTTAGTTTTTTAACCTTATTAAAAAATCGTAAAAAAATGTTATAAAAATAATTTTTTGTGTTAAATCACGTATTAATTAAATGACAATATGCGCCTAAGTTAACAGACTCTATTGGTTTTATCGGCAGCGCCATCTATGGGCCAATTACTCAACTTATTAAATGGGGAGTCGTGAATAAAGACTAAAATATATTTGCATAGCGTGTCGTTTGATTTGTCTTCATTGTTGTAACAATCCATACCCGGTTTAGCTAGTTTCGCTAAAAAACCGGTTTTCGACGTCAACTTTTGTCATTGTTATAGCAGTTACATTGTTAATACAACCTAGTTGGCGTCAAAAACCCTCAATTATTTTAACTTAATTAATTAACCAGCAATTAATGAATTAATATTTGAAAAAAACTGTATTAAGATCAAGTGTCATCCACTTCAAGTTTAAAAAAAATTATTTTAACTTAATTGGAGGAATAGAAAAAATTTGATTAACGATTGAAAATTTGAACATGATATATATAGAGAGAGAGGGGGGGGGGGCTAATAGTTGATATTTAAAAAATAAATACAATAAAACCTGTTTTTGTGCAGTAGATAGGGACTGCATAAAAAGAAACAGCACAAAAATTTTTTTGAAAATCTCATGAATACTTACATATAGCAAACAACTTTATGGACATGCTCTATAAGTTTTTTTATGCGGTGGAGAGAGACCAAATCAAAAAGTTGCACTTTAAAAATGCGTTAGTTATTTACAAAATTTATGAGAAAGTATAAATAATTAAATTACACGTGGAAACATTTTAAAAACATTCTATTTCTCATTGTCAGAATGGAACAGTTTTCAAAATGCACGTATATAATTCGTTGCTACTCGTCGTAATCTAAAACGCGCATCTTTCTATGTTGGATTAGTTCAAAACCTCTTTCGTCACTTGAAGATACAATTTCAATTGATATATTTTGGCATGTTAAAATAAGTGATAAATTTTTGCGACGACTCTTTGCTGGTCAGTTGCTTGTAAACGTCACAATAACCAGATACGCATGATTGAAGCTCTTTTTGGAATTTCCTTCGGAACTGATGCCGATTTTAAGAAAATACTTTTCCGATTTATTAGAAAGCTGGATCCCAGCATATATTTTACCTAGTCTCAAAGAATCCGGTACTTCTTGTCAGAGTTCATAATTTATCAATTAATTGATAATGTCAGTCATTGACATTGTTTTGTCTTCAATCAAGCGCGTGATGCTAGCGCGTTGACAGAAAGCAATTAAACGTGTATTGTGGGGAGATTATTTATAACCAATGAACGTCTTGTGAAGCACATGTATCTACATTGATAGAAAACATTATATTAGCAGCAAAACCATTGAAATTCATATACCGCATAAAAAAGATCGCATTTAAAAATTGCGTAAAAATAAAATCGCATAGAAAAGAAGGGCATAAAAACAGGTTCTACTGTAAACGAAAAATCAGGCAAGAAATCTGATGGGAAAAAAAGCATATATGTTACAAAAAAAGGAAATTTAAAAGTCTCTTAATATTGTATAGATTCTCCTTTTCAGCTAACAAGAATTTTGGATTGAGTTTGAGTTATCATTAAAACGGTATGCACGAGAAAGAGAAAGTTTTACAAAATTTTTCCACAATCTGTATAAATCTCACATAAATTACGAACTGAAACATATCGTTACAGTATAATTACAGAAGTTTAATCAAAATGATGGCTACAGATACAGTCCTGATTTTTGCTTTTCTCTCACACGCACTGCAAAAATCATTAATCTTCAGGAAATACCGAAAACACGTTTGACGTAACCCCTTTCAAAAGTATTCAAACACTGTTTTGTTTATTTTTCGTTGATACTCCATGCAAAGTTACGCATTTTAAAGCACTACCAGCTTTTACATTGAGGGTTTGAGTTATGTTTACCATGTAGCCTTACTTGTAACTTATGGAGCGTGTTTCAAGTTCGTCAAAACATTGCAATATATAAACATACTTTCTTTTTAAATTTAAATTCAAGATATATGTTACAAAGATGTATTTTTATTTATTGTGGATTCCACAAGATGCTGTACACACGAAAGGAATATATTCACCACAGGTAGTTTAATTATTATTTTTCAAAACCTTTCAAGAAACTTGAGAAAGACAACTGGTATATATGAAAAAACATGCATCTTACAATATTAGAATGTAGTTGTGTGAATATAGTTGGTCCTAGTTATACACACAATATTCTTAACTATTTCTGTGTATATAGTTAGACGCGGCTGCGGTGGACGAGAGGTCTAGGCATCGGATCATGTCTAGCATGTCATGAGTTCGATCCTAGTACCACTAAAGACCCGCTATGTAGGGGAACGATGCACGTAAAATCTGTCGAGAGCTCAAACGTCCTCCCGTTGGTGTGGTAGTTAGGAGAAGGGGTGCCAGCTCAGATGTCGTCCACGTCACTTTACCATGGTTCAAAATAACGCGGACCGTCGCCAAAAGCCCTCGTGTTGCTAATCAGTGCGACGTTAATATTCTCTCACTCTCACGTATATAGCTAGACATATTTCAAAGTCTGCATAATGTGTTTTTACACAATAAAATACATTTTCAAAATAAAAGATTCTTAGAAGAAAAACTGTTTTTCTTTGTATAATATATAGGAATATTAAATATCGATATTTATATAAATATCAAGATTTCAACATGAGTTTTGTGAATGATGTCACGCGAACTTTTTCGCAACTTGTGACGGTTACATACGGATCCTTCTACTAATCTCTTGGGAATGCCATTTGGTTGATCATTTTTTCAACCAACTTTCTCCGAAGGCAGGAAGTATGATTATGCAAATTGGGTTTAATATATACATTCTGTATTCGCGAGTTTGGGAGATAGTGAAGTGAGAGTAGATTGGATATGAAGTAAATATATGAGAAGTGAACTAAATTGGCAGTGAGACGTATACGTAAACAGTGTATGAAGCGAGAAGTTGGAATATTAAAGAAGTGATTATATCAATTCTTGAAGAATTGTTTAGGTCCACGCAAAAAAGATTAGAATATTGCAAGAGTTCAGGTACTGTGATCTTTAATCAAGTTAGAGAGTTAAATTATTAGAGCGATCATTAAAATAATAAGCTCTGTGAAAAGTTATCTTAAGGTTAGATCTTTAGGATTGGTTATATTCTCCCCACTCCATCTAGTCTCACCCTTGTCCTCTGACCGATCAAATGTATTTTATTTAGAGTGAGTATTTTATTAGAGTCTGAGTTGAAGTAGTGATGAATAAAATAATTGAAGTTTATCATGTCGTCAGATCATTTAGTTCCTCCTACACCTCTAGCCAGGTTACAGGGAAGAAGGAATGTAAATTCTTTATAAACTAGAACCTTGTTTTCACAGATACGAATATCAGACTATGAATCCTACGCGTGTAAGGTATACTCTGAGCTGTTATAGAATAGTTTTATGACTGTTTATGACATATGACACATATTTTATGACTTCTCTTGATTGTAAGATGCAACTTTATATTCACATTCAATTAATTTCACCCGTTAGGGAGACATAAAATCAAAAAAGTATATTATTTTACTAGATTGGCGATCCCTGAACATATAGTGAAAACAATTTTAAAACTTTATAGTAAAAAAACCGGTATTTAAGCTTGTGAATACCGGTATTTCAAAATTGTACAAATGGCTCAAAATACCGGTATTCGGTATCCCGGTATTCTGGTATTGCAATCCCTACCATCGAGCCACCTCCACTTGAGACTAGCCAGCTTCGAACCTCCAACTTCTCCTATTTCAAGGAATCATCTAAACAATTATGAGAAGTCATTCTTATTGCAAACAGGCTGACTTGTTAGTTTTAATGCAATGTTCACAAAATTGCAGAAAAAAATCTCGCTTGCTTGAACGGTCTCAATCCAGTAATTCTGTAAAACCTAACGCTATACAGCATATTTTCATAAGCTGAAGGTTGATATTTTGTACTACCCGTTTCAAAACATATAAAACACAATATCTAAAAGTTTTCTTTAGGCAATTTAAAATTATGATGAAAAACACGTTGTGACATTAATTTTGGACATGAGTGTGATTAAATAATTTATAGCAATACATTGAAAAATATTTTTATTTGATTTACAAATGATAATTTATGACTACATGTCTCTATTTTGGAATTTCAAAAATTATCTCAAACTGCATTTTTTTTTCTAAACTGAAACAAACGGAATGCGTTAAAATTTTATAGCTTTTTTTTTTCTTTTGCTGATTATTTTCCTTGGGACCATCTTTTATATTTATCGCATAAAACACAGCATATGTATGGATGAGTTTACTGAAAATTTATTAAATATTTTGTGCTTACAGATGTAGTGCATTATATTTTTTTGAAAAATGAATGAATTGTTCTGAATAAAAAATTACAACAAGTGGTTGAAATATAAGAAAATTAATTTTGAAATATATTATTTCGAAGTGGATTTATTTATATTTTACTACATGAGAAAAGATAAATTTTATAAAAAAAAAGCATTAATTATTACTTTAATCGATCGTTACTCTAAAAATAATGTGAAGTTTCCTAATATTTCTAGTTTAGGATACGTAGAGAAGACTGATCTAAATATAAGCAAAAAAATTTAATATTGTAGAAGTATTTCCGATAAAAAGAGAAGGTTTTGAATATTTGCCATTCTTTCTTCATGATTCGCCAAAAAAAATGTTTCACATACCTTTTTCTTGTAATAATATTATTTCAACAATTTTATATGTTCATTCTAAATCAGGCGATACGAAATATCAAAAATTTATACATTTACACCCATTATAAAAATCATTGTTCCAAACGTAATCGGATACCCTAATACAATAACACGGATAAAGTTTTCAATCTGCTGCAATTTAGCAAATTTATAAAAGTACATTTGATGGTCTTTAACATTTGAAAAAACATTTTCCCCTTCATCAGGCGTAATTTCATTCTATTTTAAAAAAACATACAGAACGCATGTCATGTATATTCTTGTATAATTGTAAATGATGCTCTAATTCTCTATTTATTTATTTTTCACTCGATATCTTCAGCAATCTCTAGAAGTTAAAGATGGTTAAGCATTAAAATCTATCATTTTATTTCTTAGTTAATGGTTTTCAGTCGAAAATCTTTAATTACTTTAAAAAAATAATAATAACCATACAAGACGTTATCCATTTTTATGCTAATCAATATGGATGCCTTAAAAGTACAAACCTACGTTTCTTTTATTTAAAAGAAATGCCTGTTAATGTATACAACTAATTACTTTAAAAAAGCCTTTTCCTTTGGAAGAAATATTTCCTACCCGATTTATATCCTAATTTGTAGTATTAAGTGCATTTAGCCAAAATATAGTTCCATTCTTATAAAACCACCAATATTGGCTTTCTGCGTGACATAGTCCAATCTACAACGTTTTCCTGCGAAAAATCATGTGTTGTTTCGTCCTAGTTCCCATGTGTGTGTGTTCTCAGTGCTCTAATATAACAACCTTACCCTCTATAGATGCTTAGCTATCGAATGCACATTAGGACCCTATAAACCTCTTACTGATCACCCGTCACGGAATGGAATCATCAAAGAGATCGTGACGTCACGACCATCATCCAATAGAAAGGGTTGCTATTTAATCTGATTTGGAATCAGCCATTACGGAATTGTTTTGGTGAAATATTTGGCGAATATAAACGGCGGGATTCAAATAAGGCTTGGAATTGGTATATCATTATATTTTGTTTGAGAGATGATTCGTATACTACTAACAAAAGCATAACATTAACAAGTAATATAAAAACATTTGTTTATAGTCAATTCGTAATTGGTCAACAAAGAAAAATATTATTTTAGTTACTTTTTTATTAAATAATTACGATTATAATATAAATGTGTACATACATATGACAGAATCACAATATTAAGTAGCAAAATCGAAAACGATTTAGTTGCAATTTTCCATATTTTCCTTTCAATATATGATGTTGGATTATTATTTTGTTTGTTACTATTTATTTATAATTATATGTAATTATTCCAATAAATAGTATGGTAAAAAGAAATAAAACTCTCAGAAATTAGGCCATCCCAAGCGGGATTCGTAACCATGACCTTTGGAGTGCCAGTCCAACGCGCTACCCATGCTACATCGACGCAGCAAACGATTTTCCTTTTTATATATGGTGTTGGACTATTATTTTTGCTTGTTACTATTTATTCATTAATGTAAAAAATAATGAATTAATATTTTTAAAAAACTGTATTAACATTAAATATCATTTACTACAAGTTTAAAAATATATTTGAACTTGAGTGGACATATTTTATTAACGATTAAAAATTGAGAACAAAATATATATATAAATAAATATATATTGGGAGAGTCTGAACTATAATAGAAGTAATTGAATAAAAAAAGGAAAATAAATTCAGAAAGATAGAGAACTATGTACATTATCCGTTTTTTTTACAAGCATTATTCAACAAATAAAAATAATTGATAATTTGAATTTGCAACCCAAAAAATATTAAAACTTAAAAATATACTTTTTAAAATTACATTTAATTTTATCAGTTTAGTTTTTTTAGGTTATTACTGGATTTATGTTTCTTTTTTGTCTTAAACTACAAAATTTCTCCTTTGAATGAAGTTTTTTTTAGTTTTCATTGCAGGGAGATGAACAGAAAGTCTTTAATTTATCTACATCTACGTCTGTGTGTCGAATATCTTTCACATTAATATTTGCAAATTTCAGACAGTTATTTCTGAACTTCAAGAAATTATTAAATAAAATTAAATAATCATTTGATGTTAATTAATACTAATTAAATTTTAACAAGTTAAAATATGCTAATTATTTCTTAGATTTTTGATACTTTTATTCATTAAAAAACATAATGTTTTTTTATTCCTCTTAAAATTATATCTGGTACTACTGAAAGTTTTAATTTTTTTTTCTTGTTCAAAGAATTAAAAAAATAAAAACGTTAATACTCTCAATCATAAAAATCTTTATAAAAACTTTATTCTAAAATATTTGTTTTGAAAAATTTAATTTTAATTAAAAAATGATCAAACATTTGTGATGTATATAAGACAAATAGTCAAATTTATTTGCATGACCAAACTAATAACATAAAAATAGGAAGATATCTGCATATGACATTCATAAACAAAGCTCATCGATTTATAAATGGTTGCCACACAGCTAAAACAAGCTTTTAAATGATTTTTCTTCAAATAACACAGTTGTAAGTTTTCATCAAAGAAAATAAGTTAAAGCGATTACTATGCTCCGCGACATGTTAAAGAGCCATACGACTAAATTAAATTTTTCATTTAAACAAGAAATAACCTTTAATATTTTGTTTCATTGGTTATTCTTTCAGAATCTTTTGCTTTAGAAATAAAATTCGATTCAAAATAAGTTTCTAAAGTTTCTCTTATTTAAAAATTCTAGCTTGTTATTTGAAAATTGAGTTATAAAAAATAATCCTTTTTTGATGTATAGTTTGAATTTGAGTAAAAAGATTGCAAGTTTATATTTCTCGATATAGTGAAGATGTTTTTACTTCTAAGAATCTCAACGTCTTTGTTTTGTGAGAGTTTGTTTCAATGACTGAAAAAAAACCCAGAATAAATTAAGTAAATTGAATTAAAACCTACATTGAGGTGAATATAATGTTTATGTTTGAAATTGAGTTAATGTTCTCTGCGTATCAACCTTTTTAATTTTTATAAATTTATCTCAGAACTTAAAATTATAACATTAATGCCTCAACAAAACTTATAGCCAAATTAAAATGCTCTGCGTAAAACCCTTTTCCAGCGAGCAAAAGCATTGATAAGATTAATTTTTATACTGAACCTTTCTGAGAGGCAGGGAGAAATATATATATATATATATAGTATAATATAAAATGAAATAATAGAAGACAAAATTACACAACCCACAAAGCTAAAGGATGGAAACCGTATTCTAAGAAGCATTACTAGAAAATAAATGGTGGAAATGAATATTGTACTAGATTTAAATAAAAATATACATAAAACAGGAAACAGCGGTACTTTTAACCTGAAAGAAACCAAAAGAGAGTCCATGGACTAAAATGGCGACCTATTATGATTTCTAAAGCTGTCGCTTAATTAGGACCAACGTAATTAAGGTTAAATATACTTTATCGATCATCCTTCCCATCAAAGTTGAGCCAACGATTATTAATCTGTAATAATATTTTGCTAAACAAGACACGATGGCCAACGGAGACATTTCTGGAGAGGTCCAGGACACCCTTTGGATATTCATCTGACACTGCATGGCAACCATAAATTACGGTATGGGGTTCCATTTCATTCGATAACCGGATCACTTGGATTGACATTGTTACAACTTTACAGCATAGAGGAACACCGAGATTATACTTCCCGTAGTGCTGCTCTTTCGTTCATGGACCATTAGCCTCTTAATTTAGCAGAATAATACCCAACCACATACTCGGCATGCTCTCGTGTTTTTCAAACATTTCCGAAAGCAATCTAATGTCCAGAAATTTCCCCAATAGAGTATTTGTCATCTTTTATAAGAATGCCTTTCCAACCATCCGATGTTCACTCCGATCTTACACATTATATATATATATATATATATAATTTGAACTTTTATAATTAACAATCAAGTAGGAGGATACTCTCACGGAGTATTTTGCCGTTTCTACGGTTCAGACCCGTCCGGTATAGTAGTTAGCGACGCTGACTGCTGTGTCGTAGAACCTGGGTTTGAATCTTGGAGAAGGCATCGGTATTTGTAAATGTATAGTGTCTTCGTGTGGCAAGGGAGTACTCTAAATAGCCGTCGAGCTGTATATCCTTTCGTGAGGTTGGTGGAAGGCTACGGATAACGATAATAATGAATCTCGTGAGCCTCAATCTGGCACATGCCACGTAGCATTAATAAAACCAGTTTTTATGAGTACATCCGTGCATGAGTATATAGTCATTAGCGTAATTAATTTTATTTGCTCTTATAACTATATATTTCCTTTGTAAAACTTTCAATTCTTATGATGCCTTTATGCTTTTATTTTCAATACATGTATATCCCCCAAAACAATTTTTATCTCATCGAATAACTGCTTGGTGCTCCGCTAATGTTATATGCCACCTTTTTAAAAAAATTATCCTTTTTTTAAATTATATATTAGCTATATCTTTAAATAGTAATTGACAAAAACTTTAAAACAACATTCAAAAAACACAATTTGATAATATGCGTCTGTGATCTTTATAACCTAAGTAAACTTAAATATTATCTAATTCAAAATATATACGCAGAATGTTCTTCCCATGTATGTCATGCTTTTTTAATGTAGCAAATTGTTATTCTAAATTAAATTTTGTTTCAATTTGATTTTCATTTTAACACATTCTACGTTAAACAGAAAAAAAGATCGTCTGCGTTCGTTGTCGTAAGCGAAGAAAGTTTTAAATAATTCATAAACATCTCTGTGATTAAATATTTATATATTTTCACACAAATTCAATTATTACAACAAGCTTTACCATGTGATATAAACTTAAGATATTATACTTTCTTTTCTTGTGTTGTCCCTTTATAAATATGATTATCTTTAACTAGAAAATAAGAGGAGATTTCAGAATGCAGCAAAAGAATGCAAATTGAAACCATTAGAATAAATACATTTCTTTCAATGGAATTTACTTACGCAGAAGAATTGTGAATTTTACATACAAAGGTTAATAAAATGTTGAATTGCTTAGATTTAATTTAAAAGTATAATAAGAAATATTTTCAGAGTAACGTAGTTTAAGTAATTTTTCTTAAAAAACGAGCCTAATTCAATTTATACTTCGACTTGTCTGTAAATTTGTAATTTTTTTAGCATCATTTACAGTAAATATTTTTCCTGTTAGCGTTTTAGCTAGTTTTTAAGAGCTATATTTATTAGAAGTAGATGTAAGAGAGTTTTTTAAAGAACTCTCTCTCTTTTTATACATATTTCCATAAGAATATTTAGTTAAATCTTTCTAAAAGTTATTTATGTTATTATTCATTTTATATTTTTAATGGAAATAATATAAACACCGAATGAATTTGAGAATGTATTGTGCATATCTTTTACATTTTCTAAAAATAAATTTTTTAGGTGATTATTTTAAGTTTTAGAGAGTACATTCTTCTTTTGTACAGCTGAAACTCCTTTTAAAAATAAACGAATACGCATAATTAAGATAAAAGTTGAACTTATGCTAGAAATTTTATTCAAAATAATATTGGAAAATGCATCTTACTTCAATTGAAGGGAAAAATTTTATTTTTGAGTATATGGATGGTATAATTATTTAATTTATAAAAACCATTTATCAGATGGAAGCAAATACCAGGTTTTATACAGATTAGGAAAGGACAAATTAAATTGTATTAATTTAGCACAGAAAAAATAATCACGGAGCGAGTAGTTATATGAATTGAGATTGTACAAAATTATACATAATAATAATAATAGAAAGAATTATTTTTTAATGAAGGAAAAGTTCTAAATATTTTCATTAAATGAGAAATAATTTATTTTCGAATGAAAGATATTGAAACACGCCATGTATGTTGTTTTTTCGGCAGCAGTTTTTTTTTCCCCTTTTGGAATATTGGGTTTTCTCAGATTTTACTTGAAAAAAAGATTATTGAACCTCAGAATATATATCCAGGGCTTCAAAAAGGGTGACGCTTTCACACTTGGGTCAAATGTAGCAAAAAGTACTACTTCACCAAGGCATCATCGATAAGACTCTAGGATCAATCTTTCTAGAAAATACAATGAGACTACATGAAGGAACTTTGAAACAAATATCGATGGAAATCAATTTAGAAGAAAGCCCTGTCGAGATCGTAATCTGTTTATGCGTTGACCGCAATACGAGACTGGAACTCCATCTGTCTGAGTTTCTGCTTGTGGAGCTGTTCTGAAGAGGCATTTCTGAAACGTTGTAAAGTTTGTTTTTAACGAGTACGTTTTTCACTATTGAAATTACCTGTTAAAAATTTATTTGTGTTTATAAGGCAATTCGTCTTCGTGTCATTGTCAATTCCTTTATTTATTAGTATTTAGATAACTACACTGCTGGCCACATTAAAGGCAACACCCTGAAGGAAGCACGCAAATAACATGAAATTTACAACATGCATTAGCGGAAGTGAGATATGCAAATGATTAGGATTTCAGCGCAGACACACATCACGCACGCCTGTGGCGCCACCTCAAAGCGCTATTGAAGGATTGGAGATTTCGATGATTTCAAGTTCGGCAATTGTGTTTTTCTTGTAGTTTTTTTCAAAAAACGATCAGTTATGTCTCGTAGAAAACAGCGATCAGCTTTTGATCAAGTATCCGAGTTCGACAGAGGAAGGATAGTGGCCTACCGAGATTGTGGATTATCTTTCAGGAAATCAGTAGTCGTGTTGGACGAAACCAAACAACTGTAATGCGGATATGTGACCGTTGGATGCAGGAGGGTACGACGAACCGATGTGGTCGATCGCATCCAACTCAGTGCACCACTTCACGTGAAGACAGGCAAATTGTGCTCATGGCAGTGACGGATCGCTCAGTCACATCACGAACCACAGCACATTGAGTCTGTAACGCATCATTCAGTGTCTGCGCGTACCATTCGAATCCATGTACAGCAGAGTGGTCTGTCCGCAAGACGTCCATTGCTTGGTCTACCCTTGACGCAGAACCACACACGTCTCCGACGCCAATGGTTTAAAGAAAGAAGGATGTGGGTGGCAGAATAGAAAGAAGTTGTCTTTACTGACGAGTCACGCATCTGTCTGCAACACCACGATGGTCGGATTCGAGTCTGGAGACACCGTGGAGAGAGGATGCTGAACAGCTGCGTTATGCACCGCCACACTGATCCGGCACCGGGTATTATGGTATAGGGCGGTATTGGATATCACTCTCGCACTCCTCTAGTACGCATTGCCGGTACTTTAAACAGCCAGCGTTACATCTCTGAGGTGTTGGAGCCAGTTGTCCTTCCTTACCTTCAGGGTTTGCCCACAGCCATATTTCAATAGCATAATGCGCGACCACACTTCGCACGCATTGTCCAAAGGTTCTTCGTCAATCACCAGATTGAATTGGTTCCCTGTCCGGCTCGCTCTCCGGATCTTTCACCGATAGAAAACTTGTGGTTCATGGTTGCTCAACGATTGACCCAGGTTACACCCCCAGTTGCCACACCAGATCAACTTTGGCAACGTGTGGAAGCTGCTTGGTATGCTGTACCCCAAGCACACATCCAAAGTCTCTTTGAATCAATGCCGAGGGCGTGTGGCAGCATTGATCTTCACCAATGGTTGATACTCTTGCAGGAACCACACTTCACAGAAGTCTATAAATTTAATCATTTTATACTTGGTCAACATGTTATCTACAAAAAAACAAATTTTGTTGTGCTATCTCTTGTCTTTCTTGGTGTTGCATTTACGGTGGCCAGCAGTATAGAATCATCAGGTGCTTTCACCCCGGGAGAATTTGCGAAAATATAGCACTCTTGAACATGAAAAACCTCTTTTCTAGAAAGAATTATCCACATGGAACAAACATCGATTGAGGAGAATGCACATGAATTGTAAACACACACAATAAACTGTCAGTATCAATTAAATTGAAATTTTTCTGGTGATTGGTGTTTTACAATTGCAGACCAAGTACATTCCTCGATAGCTTGTATCTCTTTTTAGTGCGGCACCCTATAGGCGGATACCAACATCGCAGGTAATTTCGACGCCCATGTGGCTCCCCAGAGGGAGCCACTTAATCTCTGGCAATGGGAAACAGAACTTCGTATTTTAATTATGCTGAGAGCACCTAAGCTAAACAATAATTCAAGAGATCTTTTAAATGCCAAATAATTATGCCACATGAACGCTGTCGATTTTCTGTTACAAATTCTAAGTAATGCAATATAGTCATGAAAATAAGCTGCATCGAGTAAGGAAAAAAATATTAACGTGTCGATACATCTACGGCCTTGGTACAGGCTATCCGGTTGATCATGGACTCACGGAGTTGGTGAATGTCCTCCTCAGAAATTGCTGGGTCTACACATTTCAAATGACCAATAGTTAGACAAGGTCCACAGCTGTTCAGAGATGTCTGTTTATCAAAGCTGAAATGTTCTCTGTAGGGAGGGATGTAGAATTCGGTGGTTAGAAAAGTGTGAAGAAGCCTAAAAATAAGCAGATAAGAATTGTTTTATATTCATCTGAGAATTATACTGTTGAAATGTAAGCATATTTGTTGCCGGTGAAAGGATGTACGACTTTTTATAATACCAAAGTTCTCTAAGGACGTCACAGATAATAGCCAAAGGTATCCGATTATCAAATGAAATGACATCCAGTATCATAATTCCAAATTTTTGGACAATGTGGAGAAACATTGGTATGTGGGGAAAGAATCCCCCACCACTGACTTGGACGTTTCTAATCACATCTTCATTATCCATCAGGATCCAATTAAAATTAGGACTTATCGCTGTAGACCAGTGCTTCTCAAACTTTCGATATTCGTGACCCTATTTTAAATAACAATTTTCATCGCGTCCCACCATACATAACAATGTAGTGAATGTGGTAATAATGTATAACACTTTGAGGCTCAAAATTCAATACAACCTTAATTATAATCCGTACAAATTGTCAAGATAAATATTACATTTTGTATACCCTTTTGTGTATATATCCATGGAAATCACTAATATTTTTCCAACATGCTCTAATATTAGTATTGACAAATACATTATGCTGTACTTATACATTTATAAGAATAATCTATCAGAGTAAATCTGTGTATTTTATTTTTTTATATGTCAGAATTTATTTTTTTTTGCTTTATTTTAATAAATAAAGAATTTTTTAATTCTTTTATTTTCAACTTTTCGATATGCTCGCACCCCCCATGTAGAGTTACAACTACCCCCAGAGGACGTGCACCACAGTTTACGAAACTCTTCTGTGGGCAAATGTACTCCAGTCTGTTAGATTCCAGGAGGAATGCATCTAATACCTTCAGAAACACATCAGATAGTACATGATAGTCAGGGGAACTTGGCGAACTGACCACTGTGACCTTAGCCTCCTTAGACATAGTCATAAACCAATGGTCATCGAAGTATCTGGTGTCTAACTCGTCAAAGTAGGTGATAAGGAGATATCAGTGGAGGACAGCACCCATCAAACAATTACTTTGGCTTCGCTTCTATCATTGATTTTCGTTGTAAAATTGTAACACCCCCTGTCTACCCTGTGACCCGGCTAAAGGTGAAGGAGGAATTAAAGAATGATTTGACATGATAATTTCTAATTATTTACTGAGTACTCTAATTAACTCAAAAACAAATCAATCAGTTCAAATAAGATTTTTCCTAGTAGCGAGCAGAAGATCAGTGATGAGAATCGCGTTTTTGGAGAATACTTCTAATAAATTGGTCCACTTTTTATTAATCAATCTTCTACCTTAATATTTGCTTTAAACTGTAGATATGTGACTAATTGTCACTTAAATCTCTTTAATAATTTAAATATCAAAAAGCGCTATAAATTTGACTAATACCTGAACTGTAGATAGTCTTCTTATCTTCTACTTCGTAACGTTTCAATCTCTCGTAACTTCGATTAAATAGCAATTTTCAACTATATTATAACTATCTATCTCCTTATAATTGTAACTTTCTACCTCTCTTCACTCACACTAACTTACTAACTCTCTCCCATCTATCTCTTCAACTTATCTTGCTTTATCTAACTTTTTCTAGAAGGCAAACCTGAACTATATATAAAAAACGTAATCTGCATATCACGGTTCCTTCTTCAGAAAAGGGTTGTTAATTTTCATAGCTCAACGATTTCCCAAGAGGGTTAATTGAAGTCCGTCACAAACTGTTTTCTTTACACTTTGTACGGTCCCTGTTCATTAATTCACAATAGAGTGATCTAATGATACGATCGCTCTTATCCATGCGTCGAGAAAAATTCTTTTTGACGATCCAGTTGTAAATATTTTTTCTTCAATTTATTCGTGAAAAACCACCCAGCTTTCAACTGTGTACTATTCACAAACGATTAAATTTTTTTAGGATTTATTTTTTTATTTTTCTATGTATAAAAAAGTGTTTTTTGTGGTTCTGTAAAAATTATTACGTACTACCGTAACAATGCCCACGTTCAAGCTAACTCGCCCCTTTGACAACCCCGATTTTTTGTGTGACGTAAGAGCTGTACTTCGTTACGTATAATATCGCCAATACGGTTACGATAGCATATTTTTGCAAGCTCTTTCAGAAAAATACCGCAATGTTTGCCTGGATTGAAATCATTGCGTGAGCAGAAAGACATTTTCTCCATCGCAGACTTATTATCAATCAACAGAATTAAATATTCAACTTTCTGGGAAGATGCAAGAGCTGAAGATTTATCAAAATCTGGCGCCTTTTTAAATGCAGTATTATTGGTCGATGCACATTCAGTAATAGATTTAACTATAAAGGAACGCCAAGAACGAATTTTGTAAAAAAAGAACGAATACATGCAATATAAATTTTTTTAAGCATCAATTCCTACTTAGGTCAATAAAAAAATGTTATTTTAGTTCATTACATTCAATTAATGAATTATCATTTGAAAAAATTGTATTTACATCAAGTGTCATCCACTACAAGTTAAAAAATGTATTTCAAATTGAGTGGCGCCATCTGTTGCGGTTAGCTCTAACTTCGTCAGAAATAACGCAGAATAAATTTAAAGTTAAAAAAATAAAATTTAATTAATGAGTTAACACTGGTGTACAAACACTGTATTTACATCAAGTGTCATCCACTAAAATTTTAAAAAAATGTATTTGACTTCAGTGGATGAATAAAAAGTATTCTATAAACATGAAAATTTGAACAATATTTATATATATAAATATAATATACGTATATATAGGAAGAGTGTGAACTCTAATCGTAGTAATTGAAAAAAATTACAAAACACATGTAAATTATAGTTTTACAATTTCTGCAATGAGTGTCAACAGTTGTATAATTTGTAGAATGGGAGTTGGTTAACCGTTCGGAGGACAGGGTTACCCCCACCCCCTTTCCTGGGTTTAAATATTATTCTTTTTCTTTCAGACTATTTTCTGTAATTTATCTTCGGAACATGTTCTTCGCTTGAAACTTTTGATATTTCAAAATAAATAAAAACAATTTGAGTTTTTTTATCAACTTATCAATTGAAAAGATGCTTATTCAACTATATAATCTGTTCTTGACGATTCGATAATATTTTATCCTTTTTGCGCTATTGAAGCAATAAATCAATACACAGACTTAAGAATGATAACAATTCCACTAGAAAACATTTTATAATTCATTTTCTGTATTAGTAAACAACAGATAGAAATATTAGATTTCAAAATATTTTGATGGATATGCCAAAAACACGTGTGATTTGGTTATTATTGGTTTATAGTTTTATATTCCTTTCTGATATATATATTACGCAATGATCTAAAATAATTTATAAGAATCATTTTTATTTATAGTTCTTACTTTAATATTAAAATTTATTTTTGCTGTTCGCTTTTCTATAAAAAATAAGACAATACTTTAGGAAAACTATGAGAAATTTCGAGTTTGATGATGAACCTAACAAGGAATATATTCTGCTTTTGCAGCGCTAATGTTATTCATTAGCGTTAACCAGATGATTCTTGGCTGCACGCGTTTATACTGAAGGTACAGCTATAGAGTCCATCAAAAGTGCTATAGCTGGAGTTTTCTCTATAGACTTTAAATTGTCTTTTGCCGTTGGATAACATTTTTACAACTTTGATGACAAAATAGAACAATTTCTCAAGCTTTAGGCAAGATGGAGCAGTGTGAAAAGCAGCATTACGACCTTAACAACTCCCAATCTCTGTCAATGTAAGATTTCCAGGATCTTCTAGAAGAAACAGATGCATTATTAAAAATTCAAAACTGCATTGCAATGCAGTGGATTTCATGTCATTGCGGTATATATGGAAAAGCCGACTCTTGTTAATTCAAACCGACAATAATACGAACCTCTCTCTAATTCGAAGTGCGACGGATAAGTTTCTACTAATTTATTCTTTTATCTTATTCTCTTATCATTGTATGGTTTTTAGATTGGCCAGCCGCGCTGAAACTCATTTACACTAAAACAATGAAACACTTCTCGATATTCCATAAGTCAGGACAAATAACAGGTTTGACTTTGAAGACAAAATGCTGGCATCTGTTTCTTAACTTTCAGGTCTTCGTCAGTGCTATTACGATCAATTCCTTTTAGCAATGGGACATTTTTCAATGTGACCATATGCATTTCATTGCTTAATGTGGTTTACCAGATTCAATGCATTCAAACCTAGTTCAAAATCTGAATAAAGCATTTAAATATTGAATATAGGTTCAAACGTTCTGACAAGATTGTCTGTGACAAATTTGAAAATTCGGAGAGAAGTTTCCAGTATTATACTTCTTCAGTTAAGTTTCTTGTTCACCCCCTATCACAATGTTAAATTGAGCATTTTATGCCTTTTCTCAAGAGCTATTAAATGTACAGACTTAAAATTTTTCTGTATATTAATTAGACTTTTATTTAAACTAATTGGAAGCTTTTCAAATATATTGTTTAGTTTTTAAAACTCATCGTAAAAGTGTACTAGATTTTGAAAATTTCATTTCGTCTTTGATTTTTACAAAGTATTATAGAATATTAATAAAATCTCACTTTAGGTATATAGTTCGATATCAATAATATTCAGTGAAAGTTACCCAAATTAGTTCCATTGAATAGGTTCGAGAAAAGATTACGCATTTTCAAAACACAGTTTTGAGATATTTGCATTTTATTATAAAATGTCACTTCATCAAAATTATGATTACCGTCTGTTGCATATTTTTAAATATTAAGATTATTCTCAATAACTTTTAAAATTTTTCTTATTTCTTTTGCCAGAATCTCAGAAAATACATATATAGCATTTTCATTTTAATCTATCGAGGATATTTTATAGCATTTGCATCATTTTCTCAAATTATGCAACGCACTTTTGGAGAATTTTCTGTTCTGATACATTACTGTCAATCAAATTGACTCTAAGAGTGTCATAAATATCAATGTGAAGATGTGTCAATACATGAAAATATGGCTTTAGTAATACATCTTTATACGACATTTCAGAAAGTTTCACTAGTATTTTATAAATTCATATAAACACAATTATAATTATCAGAATTAAAAGTTCTTAAAATATTACAAATGAGTATTTAAAACAACAACAAAACTGATTTTATGTTTTAAGCTGAAATTTGGTATTTTGGGTATGTAACAAGTTTCGTGCAACGAAAAGGGCGATACGATACGAGATATATTTATGTACATTTTAATAAAGAACTTGAACACTAAAGCTTATGTGCATTAAATAAGATTTATCTTTATACAAGTAGACCACAAAAATTGATCAACCTGTTTAAAATGTAATTTTGCAAAGTAGAATAATGAATTTTAAAGTATTTCCTTTTCTATGTTGACATCTGCTTGCAGCAAATGTCTAGAAATATATCTAAATTTCACTTCAGTATACACAATATATGAAATACAAAATCAATATTTCTAGTTCATACATACAATTGATTTTAGAAAAGACACAAATTAAAATATAAACTTTCTAAAATAGTAGTACATGATTATGACATTTCAGAAAGTTTCATTAATGTTTAGCCATTCATGTAAACCCTGATCTCTTAAAATATCAAATTAAGAACTTTCTTTAGATATTACATAAATAGTATCCAAAACAACAAGAAAACTGTTTTATGTTTTAAACATGACATTTATAATTTTATATAAACTTCATGCAACGCATTTGAGATATATTAATGTACCTTTACTAATAAGTTCTTGAACACTAAAGCAAAAATTTGTGTGTGCATTAAATAAACATTTATCTTTATACAGAAATTAAATTTCTTCAAAAAGTTATCAGCCTGTTTAAAACTATAATTTTGCAGATACAATAATGAATTTTATAAAATGTTCCTTTTCTGTGTTACGACATCTGCTTTGAAGTAAGTTCTGAGGTCTCAAAATTTCACTTCAGTATACCTATTATATAAAATGTCAAATAAAGTTTCCATTTCATGCATACAGTGGATTATAAAAACATACACATAATTATAGGAAATAGTTTTTGAGCAGCTTTTGTATAAAATTTTATCATCAATAAAAGTTGCATAAACCAATTTTGCTATTTTCATAATATCTTCTTCTATTATATTTTCTAATTTTCAAGTATTTTAATTTGGATACATTACTGTCATCAAAGACAAAACTGGCATCATAAACCCCAGTGCAAAGTGTTCAAATCTGTACAAATGTTGTTTTGGGAACCATGACAACTAATGACATTATGAAACTTTCACATTCAGATATTTATGTTTTCCGATGCCTATGGGTCCTATGTTTTCCTAAATATAGAACAATATTGCTACTACAACAACTGACCAGGAGACTATTTTAAGTTTGTAAGACTTAACCATTCTAGCCTTTTATATCACACCATCAATCTTCACCGAGCAGGACCAAGAAGCCATGTTTTACGTACCCATTTTAGATACAGTATTTCGAAAGAATATTAACAACTATCTACCTTACCTGTAT
The DNA here is from genome assembly GCA_019973975.1 of Trichonephila clavata. Classification (NCBI taxonomy): domain Eukaryota; kingdom Metazoa; phylum Arthropoda; class Arachnida; order Araneae; family Nephilidae; genus Trichonephila; species Trichonephila clavata. The sequence continues at coordinate 115,845 of BMAO01003491.1, forward strand.
CAATGCTGAACTGTCTTCACTATTTGATGAGTGTGTGGCTGCCGCTGCCACCACGTATCCACAAAATATTATTACCTTCGTTTTCACAAATAAAGCTTCCCTCACTGCATTTTGAATAGGTCCTCGTAAACAAATTTTGCAGCATTTGAGATTCAACACCTTAAGGAGAAAACCTTAAGGTGTTACAGAAGATTCTATAACAAACTACATTCATCAACTTCTACCTCTTCCAATGGAACCACGTAGCATATACAAACCTGGTAATTTATTTAACAATTCAGGTTCCTTCATGAATATTTAAAAGAGGAGTCTACATGACATGGACAAGCAAAACAATTCATGATAGAGATTCAGTCAGACTACCTTTTAAAACTTGCGTGTATCAAACCGTTTTTACGCATTTTACATTGGACTTCATTCTTGAAACAAGTACAAGATAATTCAAATTCATAATGTTATTCTTTTATACTTTAATGAAGAAAATCTAATTAAACTTTCTTTGCACATGACTCCTTTGAGTCATGTGCATATCAACAGAGGATTCACTTAAATATTATTAGTGTATTAAGAAATGTTAGTAACGATTGAGTAGCCACTACCTTCTTAAAAGAGCATTACCTTTATATTTTAAAATTTTTCGATCTAGGCATATTAAGAAACAAAAATTCAAATTTCATAATTTGTGAACTTTGAAATTTTAAATTTTTATCTTAACGCAAACACGATAAGCATTGTATGCTCCAAAATAAGGTAAATAATCCTAACAGTTGATTGCAGTCACATTTCTAGGAGTTAACTGCGTATGAATAAATAAAACGAAGTGGCTTTGGAGAGCTTCTCAGATTTAAAAGTCAATGTTTACTTTTATATCTGTCAAAGGGGCGTGCCTCATCAGCTGATTATTTAAAAATCTTTTTAGCATGCTAATTAATAAAATGGCAGTATGTATATCATTCAGAAGGAGTCTGATTTGGGGATTTTAGAAATATCAAAACTCAAATTCGATTTCCCGAAGGTTTCACCCTACTGACTGCTCTTAAATCAGGAAGAAAAGCTTAGAAACGATTCTTGCTTTAGTAAAATATATGCGGTCCCATATGAATGCAAATTATGCATTACATTTGAAATAAATAAATCTGTTAAATGGTAAAATTTGGATTTTATTTGATTATGCTGTTTCAAATTAGAGTCTGTCTAGTTTAACGAGCCACTATCATAGATCCCATTAACACAGTGGATTTAAAATTTAATTTTTAGCGGCAGACCTCTGAAGGTCATCATGAATCCCTGAGGATCTATATTAACTATGAATAACTGGTCTACATTGTTTTGGCTGTTCGTCGACTTACTTGACTGAAAAGTCAAAAGCGAGCACAGAATACAGAAATTTTGTTAAAAACTAGGTGATGGTTAAATAATTAAATTAAAATAATAATAATTTATCGCATTATAAAATCATTTAGATCAGTGATTCCTAAAGTGGTCTATATTGACCCCAGGGTCTATGGCGACCTGCAAGTCCACGGCAACAAAAATAATTGGAGAGTCTATAAATGTCAATGAAATTCTACAATGATAACTCATTTAATCAGATATGACATTGTTTAAAGAAAATTTAATCAACAATCAATTACTTGTTTAGCAAATATATTTCGAAATTTAATGAGGTTAATTTGCAGTCAAACAACATCATACATTTTAGTAAAACGACCATCATTTGGATTTTGCAGAATGATGGTAAAGAATAAAAATTAACGTTGCAAATTTTCTCAATTTGTCACAGACAATCTTGAAATGACATTTTAATACCGTTTAACATCTAAAAGCCACTATTCAGATTTTGAAACTAGATTTGAGAATGCTTTGGTATAGTGATACCACAGTTGACAACGAGTTCATACGGTCAAGTCAAAAAGGAATGTCAGAGTACGAGAGGAACGAAACAAGATGAGCTGACTGAGATATTGATAAAGTTTAGAAATTGGTAACATTTTTGGCTTCAAAGATATTCTATTATTTGCTCCCTAATGGAATGCCTTGATAAAGTATTTAATTACTTTTCTAGTGATTTTAGCAAGGTTGCAAACTCAGAAAAAGAAAGAAAAATTGGACACTACTAATCGATGAGATTTAGGGTTAAATCTGACAAGATTAATTCCCAAATGTGGAAAATTTGTTATTGAAACTAGATTCATCCCTCATTAAAGCTTTTCATTTGTTGCTCCAGCTACTTTATGTAACAAAAATTTATTAATTAAATTTTAATTTAATTAAATTAAAATTGTGTATACTTCTTAAGTTTCAAACACTATACTTTTCACTACTGTTAGAAATTTAAATCTTTAAAGTAAATAGCACTAAACCAAGCTGTCAAAAGACATTTTAAAGGCAATATGATACCTAAAAATCATTAAACTGTCGAAAATTTTTGTTGCTTATTTGATATCGAACAACTGTAAATATGCCTGCAGAATTTCAAAGCTTTACCTGCATTTTCGACAAGTAATGGAGCAATGTTTGATCCTAAAACAGCAACTACCACGCCTACATTTCAGATTATCTGCTAGAAAGAGCCTCATAAAAAGGAATTAATTATTTTCTAATGCGCTATTAGTGTTAACATTATATGCAGTAATAAGTGTTTTAAAATAATTGTGCAATTCATTACAAAATTCTGGTTTGTGAATTATTTATTGGAAGATCAAATGGTTGAGTCAACATTTAAAAAGGTGTGCGGGCTTTTATGATATTATTATGAATGAAATTCAAACTTCAAAACAGTTCTCAAAGCACAAATACTAAATCTCATTTTGAGGGCTCAGATAATTAAAATCAATTCGCAAGAATAAGAAAACTCTCCCCATTTTATATATTTGTTTTGGTGATATATATCCATGTTTGCAGTTCAACACTTTTATTTTAAAATATTTTAAGTTATTTATTTAAACAATTGCATATACAGTTCTTAGATTTTGAGTGTATTTTACCCATAAATTGTTATTTGATTTTGCTTTATTCATTGTACAATTTTTAACACGCGAAGACTTTTAAAATCATGAAATAAAGGAAATTAAAGGCATAAACATCTTTTGTGCATATTGTGCATTAGCTCTGAGCATGGATTAACTCTGAAGTGGGTTTATTTATTTTTATTATAATTATTAAAATAAAGTTATATGAATATTGAGCTTTCATTCGTTTTCTATATTCATTGTAACAGTATACTGTTTAATTGTTTTACATTGTACAATTTTTATGGTAAGTAGTTTTAAATAAACTAATTAACGGTTTATAAAAGTTTCAGACTATCGATGAATATTATATCATACTATTCATGGGATAGAAACTTCAAACTCATATTTCTCCATGTTGGATTTTGTACATATACTGTTATTCCAAAACCTAGGAGGCTTTTGATAATTGAAGTATGGGTTAGAATTTTTATACATGTTTTGGAATATATGTTTTTGCAAAACTGTGCATAGAATTAGCTCTAACATGTTTGGTACTTATTCAAAAGATTTCAAAATCAAGTTAATGTTTTTGAGAATTTTGGAGTTTAACTACAAAATTAATAAAAATTAAAACAGAAACAGAAAGCCCATGCACAGTTTATGTAAGTATAGTATAGTGCTTGGAAAAATTTTGAATAAAGAGACATATTAAAAATGTAGAGATTTAAAATGCTCAAAGGTAAAAATTTTTGAATTTACAGACATTTGCAACAAATTAAAATTTTGTATGGATTAACAAATAATAACCTTTATGAAATACAATTAAAACAAATATCAAATATTAAAAATTAAAATTGTTAAGATGGTACCATATCTTAAATTGATAATTTGGAAAAATCAGTGTTAGGTAAAAGAGGTATATAAACCGAAAACATACCAAGGGTCATAGGACAAAAAGTTTGGGAACTAAAGAGTAACGCTCTGAAGTTTGAGGAAAAAGGGTACCCTTAAAACCACTGAACGTGCGGAATAATGTTATGTTTTCTTATATTCTATCGATTCTTATATGATAAAGATAATACATATAATTGAGTAAAAAGTTTGCATATTTTACTTTAATGAATATAAAGTACACATTAGAAAGATTAAACATTATTTAAAATTTTGTATTTTCCCTAAATTCTTCAAAAATAATAATTCTAGTGTAATTTCAGAAGTGTTACTCAATTTTGTGTACGTGACTTCACCATGCAACACTTAGCTCTCTTTTTCATAAATAATTTTTGATAGTTTATGTAATTAGATTTTTTTTTTCACTGAAATGTTTCCATAGCACAGATTTTCTAATGATTCTGGGGTCTAATGTTGAGATCATAGGATCTGCATCAGGTTACGAGTCTAACTTGGAACCATGCAGCCGATAGATATATTTGCACCTGTTGTACGCAAAGATGTTGGTTAGTACATTCTCAAAAATGAATTTCGTCTATATTTTAAAAGTTAATACAAGTTTTAAGTTTGTAACAATGGGCTTTCCACGAGGTCTGTCGCCTATTACTTGAGTTTCCAACCAAATTGGCACTTTGATATAGAACAACTCTACTTCGAAAATGAACTTCACCGCTAAATAGAATATAAATTGTCGGTGAGATAGAGAGTAGATAGTCACGATAATACTGCCAAAATTATTATCGCTTATTCTTGAATGACAGTCGTTTTTACGAGTTGGTAGAATATTTCTCTTTGGTTAGTTTAGAGGTTACATCTCATTAAAGATAAGTTCCCGTTATTTATTATAGTAGTTTATCGTCTTGTCTACATATCACATAACCAGGTTTAACGTCAGATTAATAAAAATTAATTAGTGTGAATATCTTTTATGTCATTTTCCTTTCTGATGTTTGACGTATCAATCACTACTGCTTTGGATCCCACAGTTATCTGGTGAATGACGTCCACTTCCACCTCAATAACATAAAGTAGGACGCCATAAGCGTAAAGAGTACATCACCGTGAGATAGAGATACCTTTACAAATCTTTCCATCTGGACACTTACAGAGTTGAGGTTTGTGGCAAATCGACATATTATATATAACGCTTAGTTAAAAAAATAAAGTTCTCGTTGGGCTTCTAAATTTCCTTTAACTGAATGAGTAGCCGTTTGATGGATAATGATGTTTTTTTTGTTGTTTTAGCTTATTTCAAACACCCTCAAGATTTATATCCAGAGAAAAAAATTCTTATCCTCTTTTTATAATTTATCATAACTCTCTAATATTAACAAATAATGTGTTATAAAACATAAAGAAAAGTGTAATCACTTATAAGTGTTCATTTGTTAAAAACAGTATTAACACGTTCATAAAGAAGAACTGTATTACCATGTAAATACAATCAACTCGCATTTTCATGAACTTTAACATTCACATTTTATCTAACATGAATATTTAGTTTGTACAAGAAGTTAAAGAGATATATTTTAAAAAGGATAATTTTATGTACTAGTCATTATACGTAACCAATTAGTACTATAATAAATCTTTTTAA
>BMAO01003492.1:0-12707 GCA_019973975.1 Trichonephila clavata
TTTTTTTCCTTAAGGGGACGGTGGACCTTTGAAATTAATTTCTTAAATTGTTATCTTAATTAGCTAAATTGAATCAATATAGTAGATGATCACTATAATTCACAATTTAAATATTTTTTTTAAAAAATAAATTATAATTTGATTTTTTTAAATTTTTAATTTTTTAAAACTTTTTTTAAAAAATGCTCCTTGCGCGTTAGTTTTTAAGATATTTTCTAATTTTTGTTTATATGTATATGAACTATAACTAAATATATCTGTGCATGGATTTTAAATTCAGAATAAAATTTGATGAAAAAAAAGATACATTTTCTATACTATATGAAATATTTCACCAATTATCACACATTCGAGGTAATCAAAAACAACGTAAAATATAATCCGTTAAATTTTTAACAAAACCAATGCACAAATTTGTGAATTATATCATTTTTATAACTTGTAAAAATTTTAAAGAGATACGATGAAATATGAAACGCAAGGAGCATTTACGTAATCATGAAAAGAGAAAATTCACGAACTGAGAAAAACACATTTTAAACATTTATTTGTGTAATATGAAATAATGAAACAAAATTTTACATAATTACTTACCCTTACATGAAAATCAAACATATAAGAGATTATTACAGTAGAAATCTAATAAATATTTTAAAATTTGTTATATTTAGTTATAAATTGAATAATTCAAGTTATAGCATCCGCCAAGCTGATATTATAAAAAACCATAGAGTGGCAAGACATTCACTTAAAATTTACCAGCACAATATGATAATCCTTCAGATTTTATTTTTTTTTTCTATTGTATTAGAGATTTTTCGCTTCTTAATTCTTTTGTCTTTTGCAGTTTGAAAAGTTTTAATTCTACTTTGCTTTAATCGGCGGTCATCTCTCGTTTCACTAATTTGCATCGAGGGTATGGAAGTGTTTTGATGCACGCTTCTCAAGGTAAATAGGGATCCAAAATTAAACTCACTTACTGCTGTTACAACAGATATTTCCAATCTTTTCTTTGATTGGAAACTTTCTTTTTGGCAGTGACTCCAGATAACACTGTGCAAACATTCATTTGCATTTTGACTTTTACCTGAAGTACACCGGGACAATATCTCGTTGCTTGCTAATCTCTGGTACACAGGAAGAATCTTCGCAACAACCTCCTCAGTTAATTTTGTCTTCATAACTCCAAATTCGCCAAAGCTCTTTTATAAAAACACCAAGAAAGTTTGCCATCAGGACATTTGTTGTGTTTCGGTTTGGTGTCTGTGGAGGAACAATGATAAAGTGTGGCATATATTGCACTTTTCATTTTTATACGTCATCGCAATTATCTTTAATGGCTTTTCTGTAAAAATTAGTTAACTTAACTATTGTGGTTTCTTTTAAACTACCAACCTTTTTGCCTCCAATACAAACACCTTTGCTTCGCCACTCTTTCACCTTGCTGCGTAAACCAGTTCCTAAGCGTTTTGAAATATGGTTGATACATTCTTCTTTTTTAATTTGTTTATCTTTTCCGTAAATGTTCAGCGATATCAGACGTTGGAATGTTTTTGAATCTCCGTCTGATAGTATGCAAGTGTAGCACATATTGCACTCCTTGATGGATCTTTGCCACAAAATTGCAGCAGCTTCCATTTCCATACTAGACGAGGAACCTGTATGATTTATCTGACATTCAGATTTGTGACCTTCATACCAAATTGCAAAATCTGGACTATCCCTCGAAAGGTCTCTTACTGCAGCAGTACATTCCGTACAATACTTTGACAGTATTTCATAATCTATTACTAAGCCTGTCAATAAATCAATTACAACTCCTATCCCGTACAGTGATTTATATCCCCGCTTTTGCCAAGATCCATCAAATGACACAGTTATGTCTAAAACACCAGTTTCCTTACCTTCATTGTTCAATTCAAGATGTTGCTTCCTAACTATATTTCTCGCAACTTCGAGGATCTGATGTTTCACCTCTCTATTTTCTTCGGACAAAATTTTAATGTGCTTCGAAAAAGATTTTTGTCCATTATATTCATACCAGTCACTAATGAAAATAGTTCCAATCCTGCGTGACCTTTCCCAAGTCTTAAAAAAGAGGAAACCATTTTTTTGTTAATGTCAAAAAAATTTTTGTCTTTTACACGTGCACTTGAAAATGAGGAATTCAATACTGCCTCACAACTAGAGCAAACCAATTCTAGTTTTGATGCCATACCCAGCTGCGTTGTTTTTATAATATTTAAATTATTCATATCACATTCAGGGCACTTTACAGTTGACAGTAAATTCTTCCATACATTTGTATCAACTAATACATAAGTTGGATCATTTTGTTCACTTATCACATGTTCTGCAGAAGTGTGTGAGCTTAGAAGAGACAGCTTTCTTTCTGATGCTGCATTCAGTTCACTAGAATTTAATGGTAAGTGTTTACTTCATTATTTTCATAATTAGAGGACACATTACCACTTGCATCAGGGTAATTTTCACACACATGTAAACTTTGATGCTCCAGTTCTATTTCTCCAGAGGCCCATCTTTTCTTTGCTTTTAGCAAAACCTGCATTTTACGTTTTGATGGCCTTCCTGTTGGAACATGATATCGAGAACTAATTCTGTGCATTGTACAAATACTGTTGGAATGATTAATTTATCAAGAAAATTATTATTGAATATTCAAATGAAAGAAAGGAAAACTTTGAAAAAAAATAGACCTACAATTACGTCTGAAACGACTAAGTATGCTGTGTAATAACAGATGTGAAACAAGCGCGCTAATATGATGTAAACAAACAAAGCGGAAGTAGAAGTTGAAGTTCCTATCAGAATCCTTCTTCATAAAATATGCGATGAAAAAAATAATAATTGAGGCTAAGCATATGCTAGAAACTAAATATGAATAGTTCTTGTTTACGTTCAAATGACAGGGCCACGCCCATTTAAATAGTCGATGGCGCCATGTTTAATTCTTAGATTACTCATAATTCAGTAATTATTAGTCAAAATGAAAAAATTCTTCGACAGAATCATTCTCTGAAATAAATAGAATATTATTAGTATAAAAAATAAAAATCGCAATTTTGACGAAATTTTGAGATTTTGAAGGTCCACCATCCCCTTAAGAAATATTATATGCATCTTCGCATATATTTTAAAACCCTAGTTGTACATACATTTTGAGGTTTTTATTTAATATTTTACATGTTTTTATAAATATATATTACAGTTAATACATATATTATATATATATATATATACTAGCCGTTACCCACCCGCTTCGCTGGGTGTTTCATGATGTTTATATATATCAACTATTAATATCTAAGTCCTATTCATTAAGAGTTCAATTGTATTGAAAAACATACTTATACCTGTAACTGTCGCCTCTTGATAAAAAAAAGGCAGAACTCGTCTTATTTGTATTTTCTAAAAATCTCTGAAATTGAAGTATAGAATGATGTTTGCATTTTCGTAACACTACAATGAGGTGGATTCCCGCAAAACCAATTTTCGGTGGATCTCTACTCTGTAAAATAAACATGCAAGCCAATCTAACGGGGAAAAAACGAAATTTTTACTATCAATACCCCCGTAATCCTGTTGAGAATCGTTTTCCAAAATAACCGTTCTTGGCGGATTTCAATTCAAAAAAAGAAAATGTGAACCAAATTTCATTATTATAATCCTTGTATTTCGAAAGAAGGAATTTTTTTGTCAGTACGCCCCAGTAACCCCCTGACAGACAGACAGACATACAAAAATTTTAAAAATTGATATTTTGATATGAGTACCGTATATAGCTTTAAATGCATTTGGTAACAAACTGCTAATTTGAAATTATAAACAGACACTTCAATTTTATTTATTTATATAGATTGGGATTATAATAACTATTGTTTAAATGTGACTAAAAAATGTAAATAAAAAAAAAAAAGATTACAACTAACCGTAAAACTTATCAATTTTTTGTTTCTTGCATTGCTTTTTGTTTATGAAGCCTTGATTTATTATTTTTAAAAGTGCATCCGAAACAGCGGATGCTCTACTTAACTGAACAGTGAGATAACACTATCATAAAAAAAAAAAAAATGGCACGTGTCAGCGTATTATCATGTGCGCGTAACAGTGTTATGTCTCATGAAGAGCATCGGTCGCCAGTAACCAAAACAACGACTTCATTAGCTCAGCTTGGCGTTGAATTTGGCGTTCATCTTGGCATTCAGTTTCACGTTCACCCGTATAGTTTCCGTTACCGTAAGAATAAGGGAATAAAAATATAGCCTATGTTACTCCCCGTTAATGTAGCTTTCCGTTAGTGAAAGAATTTTTAAAATCGCACCAGCCGTTTCCGAGATTAGCCGGAACAAACAGACAGACAGACAGACAGATAGACAGACAGACAGACAAAAATTTTAAAAATTGATTTTTTGATATAAGTACCGTAAATACCTTTAAATGCATTTAGTAACAAACTGCTAATTTGAAATTACAAACAGACACTTCAATTTTATTTATTTATATAGATATAGATATAGATAGATATATATAGCTTTCAAAAGAGTGTTTTAAGGTCCCATTAGTTTTGAATTTTTGAAACAAATAATTGCGCTTATCAAGCATTCCTTTTGCCCTAAGACTTTATAAATATAAAAATATTCTATGGAGGGTCCACCAAGGATCTTGACCTAGGAGACATAAATAAGATTTACTTAAAAAATTATGACTTAATGCAGGAACAACCAATCAAATTTACATTAAATGTAGAGAGTTCGCATATTTCAGCCAACAAACGTTCCAACCATTATACTCAGAAAGAATTTAAGTCAATTTTAATTAGTGGAAACACATGCAATTCTAGAATAAAGTATTTTAGACGTATTGTGTTAACACTAAAAATATTTTCACGAAGCTTGAAATTTTAATTCCCGGCATTATGATATTCCGACATTATTATCTTTGTGCAGTCATACAGATATAAACATATCTTTGGTAGTTTTTAGTTTTTTAAAGGAATGGGAAATTAAAAAAAAAAAATTGCAAAAGTTTTATTTTAAAAAACTATACTTCAGCCTGATAGCTGTAATCCGGGCACGACCACTACCGTTATGGGGTAAGTCGCTCTGATTTCGTAAGCATATGTACGTAAATGGCTTTTTGATACCATCGTTGTCTTGTATAATCGGCAACTCAGATCATTTCTTTTGAAAATTAACCCCGACCCATGACCTAATGTAGGGTTTTTTTTTTTTAAATTTCACGTCCAGAGCCAAATTAATAAGTTTACAATGATCCGCGGGCATCACGATTGTCAAAACAATATTGTAGACAGGAAACTTATGTAAAAAAGAGAAGTTTATTTCATAAGACTACACTTGATTCTAAGGAATGAGATGGTATTTACAGATCTGTTGATATATATATATATATATATATATATATATATATGTGTGTGTGTGTGTGTGTGTGTGTGTGTGTGTGTGTGTGTGTGTGTGTGTGTGTGTGTGTGTGTGTGTGTGTGTGTGTAATACGACGATATTGATATGACGATATTCGTTGGAAGGGATTCTTTAAACTGATATTGAAGAAACATTCTTGAGGTTAATTAAATCGGTTTATTATACATCTTGAAAACATTTAAGCAAGACAAGGACGACACATAGATGTACGCAAACACACACACACACACAATACGCAAATACTAGCTGCAGCAGACTACATGATTACAAGTGACAAGAAGCGAAAAGGGCGGCGTAACCGTGTGCTCCGAGTTCTTTACTGGCGGTGAAGGTCGTACGACGCGCGCGAGCAATTAGATTAAGATGCGAAAGAACTTGGAAATGATTTAACAGGGTACAGTTAAAGAGAGTTAGCAGAAGTCATTACACACACACACACACACACACACACACATATATATATATAATGGAAATCGAATTAAAATACTTTGCAAACCTGTTGAAGATAAAAGTACACCTTTTTTTCCCCGGAAATATCTAAAATTTTAATAGTCAGAGTTTTTTTATATTTACATAATATACATAGTCATTTTTAAAAACGTCATTTGCAGAAAATTTTATTTGAAATGGATATGAAACACATGAGTGAGAGAAAGAGAGAGAGAGAGAGAGAAAGGTTTCAAAGATCAAAAATCAAGAAAAATAATGTTTCAAATTTGTTTTTTTATGACAAAAGCAGCCAAGGCAACTTTTTTCCTGAAATTGCCTCAAATTCAAGCGAAGGGCCACCAAATGCTTTCAACAGGCCATTCGTGACCCGTGAGCCACGGGTTAAAGACCCGTAACCTAATGTAAGAAATGAGATTGTCTATTAACGTTGAACTTGAAATCAACGCAATGGCTATTGGCAATAAACCTCATAATTTTTTATCACATTCAAGTGGCTGAGCTTGTCTTCCCTCTCTGAACTTCACTTTTATGTGAACGGGGAAACTCTGAGTCACGCACTAAGGATTTAACGCACAGCAGCTCCGCTGTGTGTGTATTGCAGATTTTTTTTTTTACTATATATTGGCATTCGTTTTTGAGCGTTTGGCTGAAATTCCCCAAACTCAGGACTATGACCAGTTGGCTACTGTAAATATAAAATATCATAATTACTATATAAGTACATGGTTCAATTTTTTAAGCGTCAAATCCACCATCATTAATTTTAAGCCATTTTGATAAGTACGACCAATCATTGATCTGGTCGTACTTATCAAAATTGTTTTAAGTCAGTATTAGTGTTTGATCTTTGTTGCTCTTGAACAAAGATTATTTTTGATTTTTACAACAGTTTTTATGTTATTACAATTGCATGGTAGGGTCAAAAAGTGCCCGGAAGAGTTCAATTGCAAATTATTAACCTTTTTTGAAAAATGTTGCAAGAAATAATCACATTTTTTTATTTTATTATTAAATACAAGGAAACAAAACAAAACAAAATCTGCAAGTTTCGAAAAATAATTTTTAATTTTTTACCGGTTTAAAATCATTCAGTTTTAACATTACTTTACTGTCTCGAGTTAACTCGGGCAAATGGAAAAAAAAGTTAAATATTAATCTTTGTATGATAGTTTTTGAAACAAGAGACATCACAAAGTCTCCGTCTCGACACAAAGACATACACCGTCTCGTTGGATTAGATTTTTTTTTCAGTATCAGGAATAACATCTGGAAAATGTCCAGAGATTAACCTGAGTGGTGAGGGACTAATGCTGGGTCTTCCTGATGCGACAAAAATCTCTTCACGATGATTTTCTAAAATTATTTTTTCAATCCGTTCCATTCTAAATTGTTTAGGTGATTGAGAACCTCTTGATTTACAATACAAAATGCAGGCTACATACAGAAGAATCACTTTCACTATTTTCAATGTGCACCATAATCACTCTCTGATAAAATTATCGCATTAGTTATCTTGCACATCACCATTATTTTATTATTTTTTTCAATGGAACTATCCTTCTTTAGGCATTACTAATCCACAAGAGAACTTGTACTCTACGATAGAGAAAACACGTGACCTGTCCCGCCAAACGATCCACGAAACCAACAAAACTTAGAAACTGCCAAACAAAGCTGAATATTTCCTTTCATTTCCTCCAGATGGAGTAAAACCATTATAAAACAAATCGTACTTACAAATTTTGCTTCGTACGAGTTTTCTCGAGATAAAAAATAAGTGCATTATATACGAGAACCCGAGATAACTCGGGATAATCAGGTAAGCGGTTAAAGTAGAACAGTAATTTAATCTTATTGATCTTCAAAGAACTGCCCCTTTGCATCCAAACACTTGTTCCAGCGTTCATATAACAGTTCAGAACGCTACTGGAATCTATTCTTTGAGAAGTCTTTCAGTTTCTTCCTCGCGTTTTGGACCACTTCATCCGATTCCGTATATAAAACGATGTCAATTCATTTTCATTGTCATCCATGGAAACAGATAAAAATCCTCTCTAGCTAGAATCTTTTCCGTGTGCTTTCTTCAGCATCTCAGAAGGTGATTTCTCGAGCAAAGCACAGAATTAGAATACTGCAAGCTGCTCCAAAGACAACATTGCAGATTACTGCAGATAAAAAATGATCTGCAACTAACGCAGCGTTTCTCAAACTGAGGCGCACACCCCTTGGGGGGAGTGGTAACTACGAGGGTGTGCGAGCATATATAAAAGTCTAAAATAAAATAATATTTAACAAAATTATTAATTTACTGAAAGTAAAAAAATGCATATTGTGGGGTGGTGTAATTGGCACCCTTCTATCACCGTCTTGCCTACCTAAAGGTGTGGGGGGGGGAACAAAGCATCACCAGAAACTTCCATAATAACTATTATTTTATTTCTCTTCAAGCACACTTAATCAATCACAAGTGAAACTACAAAATAAACCCTAGGAGTGATATATATAGTGAGCAATCTAATCTCAAGAATAACTCTAAGTAAACACAACTAAGTGAACTAGACAAGAAGAACAAGCGCTATAATGATCCGATAACTAAATTTGATTCAATCTATCTTAGATCCTCATTCTAATAATTTAACATCTTAGTAACTACTTCCTTAATTCGCGCTATGTTTGTGAAATACTCTAATATTTTCACCTACGTATCACCGCAACAGCTCTCCGGCTCCTTCTGTCTTAAATCTACAAAATCTTGACTTTAAAAAGTCAAACTAATTTAAATATCAGGGTTTATTCTTGAGAGGCTGTGAATTAAGGCAAATGTTGGCCCCAAAGTTTCCCCAAAAGGATTAGTAGAATAATGACGCGTATAGATCCGTCAGAATACTGGCATAATGAAGAATAAAATACATATTTACACTGATATAATATACTTATAAATGTATCAATACATAATGTATTTGATAGCTAATTTAACAAAACTAAGTTAAGAACGTGTTTAATAATTACCAGCGACCCTAACGTCTTGCCATATATAAAATTACATTCAGAAATTAACGCTTGGTAATTTGTTCGGTTCATAATTAATTAATTCTGCCGATTAAAAGTTACGCAATTCACACCCAATGCCATCGGACACACTGTCAAGGCCCTTTTATTGCATTCCTTAGCCTTTGGAGTAATTTTATGGATAGGTGACCACAGAAAGAATCGTACTTTGGAAAGACATTTATATACGTCCGGGAAAAATGCTTTGGCTGAGTGAAACGTTTATATACGCCAGTGGCACTTAAGAGCCTTAAGTTGCATTCTAGCTCTAGCATAAAAGTATAGTATAATTGATTTCGATACATTGTTGTTGTATGGAGGGGGGGGGGTGATGAAAATTAAGGTTTAATATTGAGTCACAAATATTGGAAGTTTGAGTAGCACTGAGCTAACGCCAACAGTACAGTAGATGAATTCTGGATAGCTTTGTGTTTTCCTTATTAGTGCTGCCTACCCTCGAAACAAATACAGTCGAGCATCCGTATAACGAACCTCTATATTGCGAATTTTTCTATATAGCGAACTTTTTCCTTGAACCAAGAACATTTCACGACTTTCGTCGTAAAATAACCCCACAATTACGGATTGTATTTCCTATATAGCGAACATTTTTCTTGTGATTCAATTTTTTCTCCCTATTTTTGATGTATTTCTAGACATTTCTAGTTATTCTCTCCTTTAGCACAATTTATGGTGGCCATAAAACTTGAACTGGTTTTATTAGGTGCCTAACTTGCCGAGAGCATTAGAATTCTGGGAATTTCATCCCAGAAGTGATACCCTTACGCCCCATTTCCCAGTTCACTGGAAACATCTTCGATATCCCCTTTCACCCTCAGTGGAGTCTTGTGTCCTTCAAGTAGAATCCGTTGGATTGTAGTATTGGTCAGTCAAACTGGTAACTTCGTTTCTTGTAGCTCAAAAATGTCAAAATGTAAGTGCCTGCGCATCCAAGAAAGAACTTAAATCGTCATGAGTGGATGAAGGTGTCCAGAAACTTCTCTTGTAGTCATTCTTTTTTTTTATAGGTAAGATATAAAAAATAAATACAGTGACTCTCGATAATTCAATGTTGGAGGGACCAATGAAAATCGTCGAATTATCAAGAGGGTAGAAAAAACTCACAAAATACTCGAAGAGAATATTTGAAATTATGTAATGAAACAATTGTGTACATATGAATAAATTATTTAAAATATTTTTAAAAAGTACCTATTATATACAGCATAAGTATTTTACAGGAGTTAAAAGTCCTGTGTTAAAAGAATACATTCAATACATTCATACACAATCCTAAGCACCTCTTCTTCACAACAGCGGTCCATCCTTTCTGAACACATGCGTAGCAAGGCCACGTGTTAAGCGAAAGGTATGGATGGCTGACAACAGGTGCGTTTGGTCTGTTGTCCACTTGAAGAAGAGAAGTAATAAAAGTGTATTTTTGCCTGATGAACCAAAAAAAAAAAACTAAGAAAGGTTAGCAGACAAATGGTTATTAAAGGGGCTACGTGGCAGGGGAGACAGGAGGACAATATAACACAAAACTTGTAACCTCCGACCTGTTTGCTACAGGGCTGTACATGATAGTGAGTGTTCGAACTATCGAGAGTTTTATAAGATAACTTCAAATTATTGCGTGTTGTTGTCTGGAAAGTCAGATTTTACTTCGAACTATTGAGCGTACCCAAACGCATTGTTTTAGTTCGAAACAAAAAGAGCGTTTCTAGGGACTGAGCGTATACTTCGAATTATCGAGAGGTTCTTATTATCAAAGGTTTGAATTATCGAGAGTCGACTGTATATATTAATTTACAAAAGTGTGTGAATAATTACTTTATTTTAATATATAGTGTTTATGATTTTAAAATTTGTTCTATGTGGTTTATAAAGAAAGATGAATATAACGAATTTCCATATAATTAACTTTTTTCGGGATTCGACTCCGTTATATAGAGGTCCGAATGTATTTCTCCTCCAATGAGCACCTGCGTGAATGTACGAGACCATTCCGGGAACTTTTTGACTCTAGTAGTACTTTAACCTTGTGTATTAAAAAAAAATTTGAAAAAATTAACAGGTCTTTAAATTACGTTAGGTATTAGTTCAAAAATGAATTTTTTTTTACTATGGAAATGTGTGTGTGTGTACCTTAAGAGTATCGTTCCCTTTATATACTTTATAAACTTTATCATCGAGTATAGACGGAGTACATGCTTGTTAAATCAGTGGGTCCGAAAGGCTTGTGGGCGGTCGCAGCAGAAACCACGAATGCAGGGGGCTGTAGAATATTTCCCTCCCCTTCAGTTCCATGCCTAAATTGTGGAGGTGGAGATAGGTGTTGTCGCCATCTATCGTTAAGAAGTCCAACCTGTCTCACAGGCAATGGCAACTTCCATTCCTTCCCTACGGGAAGGACACGACAACAACAAAAACGGCTTTATAAACTGTTTTTTTCTCATTTAGAGAAAAGAAAAGAATAGATTGCTTGTAAATCTGGAGATTCATAAGAATATATATATAAAAAATTAAACATGTGTTTAACTTTGCAATTGTGTTTTTTTTATGAAATTTCCAAACTTGAAGCATAATGTCCAATTTGGTGTTAACTTCAAATTATATCTAAAAGACTCGATTGGTTATAAAAGTTTATCTTCTATCACTTGTATTAAAAATATTCTCATAATATAATTATTTTTTAGTTTGTGATATAATAATTAGAAAAGAAATTTATAGAGAAATACTGTACAAAAATTAAGAATTAAACTTTCAGGCACATAACTCTTTTTTTTAATTATAGACGTTGCTAATTATTTGTTAAAGAATCTTTTATGAAAATATGTTAGTGATTTTATTGTAAAAAATTTTCAAAAAAATTTAAATAGTTTATTATTAAATACATTTATCTTTCTTTAAATCTAACTCTTTTTGATAAATTTCCTTATTTTATAAAATAAGGAAAACAAATATTTGCATTTAAAAATAATGATTTGGATAAAAAGATTTAAAAAATTACTTTTTAAGAATTTTAATTAAACATCCTTGACGGAGAGAAAAAAATTTTAAAAACTTTTTAACAGAGCCCAAAATACAAAAAGGTTTCCTTTGGAATCATGACTTCGAAATTTATTAATGTAATAAATGCATAAAGACTTAAGAATCGAGGAAAAAATTTTACGCATGAAATAACTTTGGAATGAGAAATTTCTTTGCAAAACGTGAACACTGGACCAAAATAACTTTGAGTTTTCTTGTTTGTGTTGTTTTGTGGATTGAAGTTCACACATGGTGTATATAGTACTTAACAATTTTTTTTAAAAAAAATTCACGGGAAAAAAACAATTTTAAATGTTTTAAATGTTGAAAAAGGAAAACAAATGGTAATTCTTTAGGCTGACATTTCTCTCTCTCTCTCTCTATATATTTCTATTATACTTATATGTATATATATATATTGAGATTTTACTACAGTAACAATATTTTTTCGAGAAACTATTCCAGAAGCGTTTGCACATGATAGATGCATTAAAACGTAAACGATTTCAGACTCATTAAAAAAGCATTGTTATTTCTTACTTATTTATATAAGTAAATATGAATGTTTGTGTGTGTCTGCAGGTCTCGTATACCTTCCTAAACCGTTCATATGAATGCGATGAAACTTTGGGGAATGGTTGGACACAGGTCCGCGAAGGTTTCTGAGGTAGTAAAAATATGTTCCTACAGATGCGGGGGATTAAGGGGCGTTATAGA
>BMAO01003493.1:0-23282 GCA_019973975.1 Trichonephila clavata
TAAATCCTACACTAAAACAGGTTAGGGCAATTTAAATTCTTAAAAAGAAGGAGGAGAGGTTGACCACAAGTAATCCCTTCGAAAAAGAGTACACGCGCAGTCTTGAGACGAGGATCTCCATGCATTTATACCAATAAATGTTTGGAATCTGACGGATAGACTGGGTGGGTGGTCCTTTTCGTTTAGTTAGAATTAAGACAACCCACATCCCACACTCCCAAACAGTCATTCCAATACACTGAATTTCACATTTAAATCCTACACTAAACAGGTTAGGGCAATTTAAATTCTTAAAAGAAGGAGGAGAGGTTGACCACAAGTAATCCCTTCGAAAAAGAGTACACGCGCAGTCTTGAGACGAGGATCTCCATGCATTTATACCAATAAATGTTTGGAATCTGACGGATAGACTGGGTGGGTGGTCCTTTTCGTTTAGTGTAGAATTAAGACAACCCACATCCCACAGTCATTCCAATACACTGAATTTCACATTTAAATCCTACACTAAACAGGTTAGGGCAATTTAAATTCTTAAAAGAGGAGGAGAGGTTGACCACAAGTAATCCCTTCGAAAAAGAGTACACGCGCAGTCTTGAGACGAGGATCTCCATGCATTTATACCAATAAATGTTTGGAATCTGACGGATAGACTGGGTGGGCGGTCCTTTTCGTTTAGTGTAGAATTAAGACAACCCACACTCCCAAACAGTCATTCCAATACACTGAATTTCACATTTAAATCCTACACTAAACAGGTTAGGGCAATTTAAATTCTTAAAAGAGGGAGGAGAGGTTGACCACAAGTAATCCCTTCGAAAAAGAGTACACGCGCAGTCTTGAGACGAGGATCTCCATGCATTTATACCAATAAATGTTTGGAATCTGACGGATAGACTGGGTGGGTGGTCCTTTTCGTTTAGTGTAGAATTAAGACAACCACATCCCACACTCCCAAACAGTCATTCCAATACACTGAATTTCACATTTAAATCCTACACTAAACAGGTTAGGGCAATTTAAATTCTTAAAAGAAGGAGGAGAGGTTGACCACAAGTAATCCCTTCGAAAAAGAGTACACGCGCAGTCTTGAGACGAGGATCTCCATGCATTTATACCAATAAATGTTTGGAATCTGACGGATAGACTGGGTGGGTGGTCCTTTTCGTTTAGTGTAGAATTAAGACAACCCACATCCCAGAACTCCCAAAACAGTCATTCCACTACACTGAATTTCACATTTAAATCCTACACTAAACAGGTTAGGGCAATTTAAATTCTTAAAAGAGGAGGAGAGGTTGACCACAAGTAATCCCTTCGAAAAAGAGTACACGCGCAGTCTTGAGACGAGGATCTCCATGCATTTATACCAATAAATGTTTGGAATCTGACGGATAGACTGGGTGGGTGGTCCTTTTCGTTTAGTGTAGAATTAAGACAACCCACATCCCACACTCCCAAACAGTCATTCCAATACACTGAATTTCACATTTAAATCCTACACTAAACAGGTTAGGGCAATTTAAATTCTTAAAAGAGGAGGAGAGGTTGACCACAAGTAATCCCTTCGAAAAAGAGTACACGCGCAGTCTTGAGACGAGGATCTCCATGCATTTATACCAATAAATGTTTGGAATCTGACGGATAGACTGGGTGGGTGGTCCTTTTCGTTTAGTGTAGAATTAAGACAACCCACATCCCACACTCCCAAACAGTCATTCCAATACACTGAATTTCACATTTAAATCCTACACTAAACAGGTTAGGGCAATTTAAATTCTTAAAAGAAGGAGGAGAGGTTGACCACAAGTAATCCCTTCGAAAAAGAGTACACGCGCAGTCTTGAGACGAGGATCTCCATGCATTTATACCAATAAATGTTTGGAATCTGACGGATAGACTGGGTGGGTGGTCCTTTTCGTTTAGTGTAGAATTAAGACAACCCACATCCCACACTCCCAAACAGTCATTCCAATACACTGAATTTCACATTTAAATCCTACACTAAACAGGTTAGGGCAATTTAAATTCTTAAAAGAAGGAGGAGAGGTTGACCACAAGTAATCCCTTCGAAAAAGAGTACACGCGCAGTCTTGAGACGAGGATCTCCATGCATTTATACCAATAAATGTTTGGAATCTGACGGATAGACTGGGTGGGTGGTCCTTTTCGTTTAGTGTAGAATTAAGACAACCCACATCCCACACTCCCAAACAGTCATTCCAATACACTGAATTTCACATTTAAATCCTACACTAAACAGGTTAGGGCAATTTAAATTCTTAAAAGAAGGAGGAGAGGTTGACCACAAGTAATCCCTTCGAAAAAGAGTACACGCGCAGTCTTGAGACGAGGATCTCCATGCATTTATACCAATAAATGTTTGGAATCTGACGGATAGACTGGGTGGGTGGTCCTTTTCGTTTAGTGTAGAATTAAGACAACCCACATCCCACACTCCCAAACAGTCATTCCAATACACTGAATTTCACATTTAAATCCTACACTAAACAGGTTAGGGCAATTTAAATTCTTAAAAGAGGGAGGAGAGGTTGACCACAAGTAATCCCTTCGAAAAAGAGTACACGCGCAGTCTTGAGACGAGGATCTCCATGCATTTATACCAATAAATGTTTGGAATCTGACGGATAGACTGGGTGGGTGGTCCTTTTCGTTTAGTGTAGAATTAAGACAACCCACATCCCACACTCCCAAACAGTCATTCCAATACACTGAATTTCACATTTAAATCCTACACTAAACAGGTTAGGGCAATTTAAATTCTTAAAAGAGGAGGAGAGGTTGACCACAAGTAATCCCTTCGAAAAAGAGTACACGCGCAGTCTTGAGACGAGGATCTCCATGCATTTATACCAATAAATGTTTGGAATCTGACGGATAGACTGGGTGGGTGGTCCTTTTCGTTTAGTGTAGAATTAAGACAACCCACATCCCACACTCCCAAACAGTCATTCCAATACACTGAATTTCACATTTAAATCCTACACTAAACAGGTTAGGGCAATTTAAATTCTTAAAAGAAGGAGGAGAGGTTGACCACAAGTAATCCCTTCGAAAAAGAGTACACGCGCAGTCTTGACGAGGATCTCCATGCATTTATACCAATAAATGTTTGGAATCTGACGGATAGACTGGGTGGGTGGTCCTTTTCGTTTAGTGTAGATTTAAGACAACCCACATCCCACACTCCCAAACAGTCATTCCAATACACTGAATTTCACATTTAAATCCTACACTAAACAGGTTAGGGCAATTCAAATTCTTAAAAGAAGGAGGAGAGGGTGGAAACAAGTAATCCCATCGAAAAAACTGTTTATGGCAAAAAGCCCCTTTTCGATGGAGAGTCTTTCGGGAAGAATACATTCCCAAAACAAGTCAGACCCTACCAAAACATCTATGCTTGATGTTTCGTCACCCCTACAAGAATCAGCCAGCTGCAATTTCCGTTCGGACATAAATTCTACTACATGTTTCTCAACACCGCGTACCCAGCGCAACCTATATCCGCGGAATCTTAAGGGTTTCGACCCCGCTTACAGAAACTAGTGAATTTTTTCCTTAATTCGAATTCCACAACTGGATAGATTTTCTCGGTTGCTTTCTCCATACCGAAGGAATAAATAGTTAGAGCATCTTGGCGAATCGGTTTTAATTTTAAAGTGTTAGCAATATTTTCACTTACAAAACTTTTTGAAATCGCTATCAATACCAATAAATCCCAAGCCATCATGTTTAGATGTGTCAATCCAAGCCTTCCAAACGACCCTCTCCTGCTTTTTAATTGGACAATAGACTGGTCTACAAGCATAAATTACCTTGGTCTCACCCTGGATCACAATCTCCGCTACACCACGCATCTGCGAAACTTAAAAATCAACTATTGGAAAAAATACTTCTCAATCATTAATATAATAGGGAAAAGATCTAGCTTTCCCTCCAGAAAAGGATTCTAATCTATAAAATCTACCTTCGACCTTTTCTTCTCTATGGATGCCAGATTTGGGCAAACATAGCAAGGGAAAAAATACTTCAAATACAACGCATACAGAACATGTCTATCAGAGGCATCGCAGGCATTCCAAGATACATTCCAGTGTCAGTCATTCACGAGGACTAAAAATAGAACCGGTATCAACATTCATCTCCAAGCTACACCAAAATTTCCACTCTCCACTCGCATAGCAACCCCACCAGCAACAGCCAAGACCAATTCAGGCACCACCGCTCGACCACCCACCACTTTCCTGTGAAAGAAACATTCCTCCACTCGGCAATCAGCAGAGTGTGACGCACTTGCATTCTTGAACGAAACTCGTTCAGGCCAGCGAAGTTCAAAAATTCTCCTTCATTCGGATGGGGACTCGTCCCCTCTCCTACTTTGACCATGGGTTTGTTTTATGTTTGTATTTTGTTTATTTTGTACTATAGAATCAGAGAAGAAGCTGATTCCATCAGCTGGATCTTGTAAGCATATATCCACGTAGGTGAGAGATCTTTTTCGGTTTTAAAGCGCGTTAAAAATATTTAAGAAGTAGTATGGGAGAAGACAAACTGAACAGCATGGCCATATTATATTTAGAACAAGATGTTTTGGACCAAATAGATACTGCAGAAATAATCGCTGAATTTGTCCAAGAAAAATCAAGACGTAAAGTTGTATAGCAAAATTTTAAGCTTTTAAGTAAGGTTTTCTTAATTCTTTAAAATAAAATTTAATTTTTTTTAGCTATACATTTTTTTTTTTGAGTATTTAAGGTCAGCGAATTTTTTCACTATTTAAGTTTTTCGACTTCAGCCCAGGGGGCCCCAAACCTTTTACCGCCAGGGGCCTCCAACTAGCTTAATCCGCCTCTGGTCATATGCGCCATACTGACTGGGCGGCATAAGAAGATTTATTATCCACATATCTAATAGCCGATTCCTAAATGAGGAAAAAAATTATTTTTTATATTAAATTTAAAAAAAAGTATTTAAACCGGTTTTATGAATAAATATATGTGAAATTCTTAGTGCAAGGAGTAAAATAAAGCAATGATTGGACCTTATACTAAAACAGACACTAATAGACCATTTTGATGCTTAATTTATGAGTCAAAGTATCAGACGCAATGTTTGGTGAGAATTTAACATATTATTATTAACTATGGAAAATTGTTTTGTTCAGTAGTGTAAGGGGAAAAAATGCTCTTTTCTGGTAAGCGAACACTTTTAAGAGAAATACATTTTTGTAAGAAACACGTGTTCAAACCAACATCATACTACAGGGTACTGGTATATCGCGCTTCTGGTTTATTTTGTACTAGCCGTTACCCGCCCGCTTCGCTGGGTATTTCATGATGTTTTATAAATTTTTACTGCTTATATATATGTATAAACTATTGATATACAAGTCCTAGCACATTAAGAATTCGATTGTATTGGAAAATATACTTATACCTGTAACTGTCACCTGTTGATAAAAAAAGGGCAGAACTCATCTAATTTGTATTTTCTAAAAATCTAAAATTGGAGTATAGAATGATGTTTGCTCTTTCGTATCCCAAAACCCAAGTGGATTCCCGCAAAACCAATTTTCGGTGGATCTCTACTCCGTAAATTGATTATGCAAGCCAAATTCAAGACTAAATCTAACAGAAAAAAACAAAAGTTTTACTATAAATATCCCCGTAATCCCGTTGAGAGCCGTTTTCCAAAGTAACCGCTCTTAGCGGATTTCAATTCGACTAAAGAGAAATGCAAACCAAATTTCATTATTATAGTCCTTGTAGCTCGAAAAAAGGAAATTTTTTTTGTCAATACGTCCCAGTAACCCCCTGCACCCCCCCAGAACTTGATTTGCTTAAAATACATTCTTAGTGGATCCCTATTCAACAAAAGAAACATGCTTAACAAATTCCAAGTATATGGGTCTAACAATTAAAAACAGGAATTTTTTTCTGTAACTTCTCTTGACCCCTCGCAACCATCCTTAGTGTCAATTTTTGTTTTACTCTTTGTTAGAGGAATTCTATTCCACGAAAGGAACATGCCTACCAATTTTCAAGCAGGATGATCAAATAGTTTAAAAATGGAAATATTTATCGATTACGCCTCTTAATCTCCCGAAATTAAACTTAGTAGTTGATATTCGCGAAACCCATTTTGTAGCGGTTCTCTACTTTACGAAAGGAATCTGCTTATCAAATTTCAAGACTGTACGTCTAATAGTTTAAAAATGGGGATAATTATCTATAACGCCACTTGAGCCTCCGCAACGCCACTTCTGGGTCTGTTTTCACAAAACCCATTTTGTAGGGGAATTGCACACTATGAAAGGAATCTGCTTAGCAAAATTTGAAGACTGTGCGTCCAATAAATTAAAAATGCAAATAAAATTATCACTAACGCCCCTTGAACCCCCGCAACGATACCTAGGGGTCGATTTTCACAAAACATATTTTGTAGTGTATCTCTATCCTATGAGAGGAATCTGCTTACCAAATTTCAAGACTGCGTCTAATAGTTTAAAAATAGAAATCATTATTTATATGTGCCCTTAACCCCCCGCAACACCACTTGTGGGCCAATTTTCCCCAAACCCGTTTTGTAGCGGATATTTACTCCATGAAAGAAACATTCCTACCAATTTTCAAGCAGGTGGGTCAAGTAGTTTAAAAATGAAAATATTTATCTATTATGCCACTTAATCCCCCGCAACGCCACTTAGAGGTCTGTTTTCACAAAACCTTCTTATAGCTGATCTCTACTCTATGAAAGAAATCTATTTATCAAATATAATGACTGTGCGTCTAATAGTTTAAAAATGGAAATAATTATCTATAACGCCCCTTAAGTCCCGCAACGCCACTTGGGGGCAATTTTCACGAAACTCATTTTGTAGCGTATCTCTACCCTATGAGAGGAATCTGCTTACTAAGTTTGAAGACTGCGTCTAATAACTTAAAAATCGGAATTTATAATGCCCCTTAACCCCCACCCCCGCAACACCCCTTGGGGGTCAATTTTCCCAAAACCCATTATGTAGCGAATATTTACTCCAGGAAAGAAACTTACCTACCAATTTTCCAGCAGGTATGTCAAGTAGTTTAAAAACGGATATATTTATCTATTACGCCCCTTAATTCCCCGCAACGCCACTTAGAAGTCTGTTTTCACAAAACCCGTTTTGTAATTGATCATTATTCTACGAAAGGAATCTATTTATCAAATTTAAAGACAGTGCGTCAAATAGTTTAAAAGTGGAAATAATTATCTATAACACCCCTAAGCCCCTGCAACGCCACCCATGGGTGTCGATTTTCACCAAACTCATTTTGTAGCGGATTTCTACTGTATGAAAGGAATCTGCTTACCCAATTTCAAAATTGTACATTGAGTAGTTTAAACATGGAGACAATTATTTATAACGCCCTTTAACCCCCCGTAACGCCCCTTGCGTTTCGAATTTCGGAAAATCCATTCTTAGCTGATGTCTACTCTATGAAAGGACCATATCTACCAAATTTCAAGTCTGTAGGTTGAATAGGTCCAGAGATATCGTGATTAGTCAGTCAGTCAGTGAGTGAGTCGCTTTTCTCCTTTATATATATAGATTAAATTATTTTCTCTAATAAACACAGTTCTTTTATATTTTTTCTCCCTCACTTCCTTGGTATTCTGCAATATTTTATTATTTGCTTTCTGTAATTTCTCCCGATTTAATTTGTTTTTTATTAATGTCGCATTTAAAAGCATTAACAGGACTATGGAAGATGGATATCGTAGTTTTGAACCTTGATCAAGTGACGAGGACAGCTTACATGGCACTCAATTCTCTACACACTCTCCCCACGCCATCGTGAGGATTTTGAGCCAAGACAGATTTATCTGTCATCAGCTGTTCTACACTTTGGATCTTCAAGAGTTTGAATACTCGAGCTTGAGACTCACTGGCAACAAGTTCGTGACCATAACCACTGAGAGATTACAGCTGATTGAGACAGCTGTAATCTCTCTCGATCAGCCGCTTCTTTTCCTCGAGATGTGTAAGAACCTGGAGGTATTCCAAATGGTGAAAGATATATTTTAGACATGTTTCTTCAAATTTTAGACAGTGCACATGTCAACAACAAATTACCTAGTATCACACTTAAATTAATTAACTGCCTGTAGTGAAAAATGAATGATGTTTATAGATTAACATTAAGTTGAGCACTGCTCTACAGATTCCAAAACAATATACTTATTTAATCTTATTAATTTAAACATACGTGAAAATGGGAATTATTGATTACATTTTCTTAGCATAGTTTTTTACCTTAAGGATGCATTTATTTGCTACGAGAAGTTAAAAAAAAAGCAAAATAACACAGGTCTGTGTAGTTTAAGTTTTTGACAAATACAAAAGAAGTTTTCAGATTTTTAAGGAATCTGGTGTGTTGATTTTGAAAATGACCACCATTTATTTTCCTTCACGTTCTGATGCCATGTAAACTTAGTTTTGACATTTTTGGTAAAGTGCTATTTAAAACGGAATTTTTTCTAGCATTTATCTTGTACTATCTAGTAACAGTATATATTTTAATATATACTGATATATTGGCATATTTTATTTTGTTGAGGACAAGAGTCTGTGTGGTTTTCATAGTGTTCCTTTAAGTACACCTAGTGTGTAACTCAGGGGTTGCCCATTTGCTCCGAAGACCGCATATGGTTCACCTAGGTTAACTTTTGCGGCCAGAGATTCATTACAACTTTACGAAATGCGAATATTTGGTGCAATATTTTTGTTTTAGTGGTTTTTAACAAATAATTTCCATAACTGTTTCTACTTCATCATTTTGCTTCTGTTACTGCAAATCATTTTTTTAATAATCACTTAATAAAAAAAATTAAATAATCACTCTTAATGAACACACATCTATGAATGTGAGGATGGCATTTATTTCACTTTTCATTCTTTTAGGGCCTGGTACGTTGTCTTTTATGGCATCTGTGCAAAGATGTGTAGTTTCGTTCTATTTCTGTCAACCAAGTTTTCTTGCTTGTGTTTATCAAATCACTTTCATTCCAATATGGCTCAGTAACTATTCTTTTTCAATTTTAACATCAAATTCATGTTTTATCTTCCTGGTAAAAATTGAAAGAATTTTAGTAGCCTTAGCTGTGTGTGGAATAAATGTCATTAAACATTCACTAATTGATCGTGTCCACATCATTAGGGCAGCATTGACCTCCATGGATCCAAATATTGAAATTCTTGTCCCACTCATCAATATGTTCTTTTTGCCATATTGTTGGTCCGTACTGTCGAATTCCGTAATACCCATACACACAAATCTGTGATAATACTTTGTAATACTTCTCTTTAAGGATATCAATATAACTGTAACTAATCCTAAAATATATACGCACATCCTTGTTTTTAAAAAGTGCCAACATCTAAGACGCATCAATGACGTTATATGTTTTAAAGAATCATCGACATTTAGGTGAGCTTCTGTAGATGTTTCGCATGAAATTTCTAGGATGTTTCTCCTTACTTTGTTTTTTATCAATAAATTAAGTATGCATTGGTTCAATATTTTTTTTATCAATTAATTGCATGTTTAACAAAAAAGAAAACAGATTTGCAAAGAATTATAGCCTTTTAGATAAGAAGGCTAACCTCAGCTTGCAATTTATATCATACGAGTTTTTTTATCTCATCTTGATAACTTGCGAACATAGTCCCATATCTTTCATTACAAGAATTTCATAAAAGTTGAATTTTTAAAAAGTTCCCCCCCATAGAATGGTAGTGTTTGATAATAACAGATAGTGTGAATAGCTTTCACTATAAATTTCTGCATTAATTTAGGGAACATAACGTGTGTGTTGAATTGCAACTTGCTTCGGGTTGAAAAAATGTCATACTAATGTCAAATTTCTGACCCTGCTATAGGTTCTCAGAATTGTAACTCTTTTCACAAAAGTTGGTGTTTCAGGTGAATTCGGACATCGTTTCGTACTATTTTCGTATATAGCGTCTTTTTCCTTTAAGTACGGTGATTTTGAGTGTTTCTCTATTTGTCTGTTATAAGATCCATACTTGTTAATTTCCTTACCAAAATATCTAAATTGATCTTTAATTCCCAAAAGAACTATTTGCTTTAGTAAAATTAAAAAGCGTTTAAATCAATCTGAAATAAAAGTACACAGGCAATTTTGAATGAATTATAAATAAATAATTTTGATTTCAGTCTGGAATTCATTAAGAACGATTTGTTTAAATTAAGGACTTGATCAATTAAAATTTAAAATAAAAGTAAGTAAGGCTTTTTGTCTAAGGTAAAAGATTAGATTATTAAACTGAATGACAGTTTTGTTTGTTTGACAGAATGTAAACAACATGCGTAGTCATGGATGAAAGGAAATCGACAGTATCCCATAACTTTGTAAAAAATACATAAAGACAAATTTTTTGTGTGCGTTTGTAGAGAGGTTAATACAATATTAAAATAAAAGTGAACAATGAATCTGAATATTTTGATCAATTTTCCGCATTTTAAATCTGCAATGTTGGCTTGGTTTTACAGTACCCCCTGATTAATTCTCATGATGCGACCCGCGTGAAATAGTTATCATATGTATGTGGCCCGACGGGAAAAAAAGGTTGAGTACCCCTCCTCTAGAAGGTAGGAGCTCCCACCTCACTTCCCCTTTCAACAACCTTACGAGAGGACATGCGGCTCGATGGCTATTTAGAAAACCCTCATGCCGCAAAGGCACGATACATTTGCAAATACCCCTGCCTTCTCCGGAATTCGAAGCCAGGCCCTACGGATCAGCATCACTAACCACTATACCGTGTGGGTGACCTGTTTTCTATTGTTCTATAGCTTTGATTTCACTTTCAGATAATAATTCAGTTTGGTCATTTCTAGACTTTCCGTTCGAGGTTTCCGAACAGGAAGAAGAAACGGGACGTCGAGTTAACTACGGGGTAGGGGGGTAGAGCGATTGATTGTGTGTGTACAAAAACTATTGTTACCTCCACACCAACACCAGAATTACAATCAGGATATCTGACATTCTTTCCCAGCTGTGTCCACTTTCCAGTATCACTTTCAGCTGAAAGAGCGGTTGGTAGTGAGTGTTTCAACCCCACTTTGTGATGTTCCACCATTTTAACTAGTTTCATATATCTCATTTATGTCACACGCGCATTTTGCAGAAATTATTCTAAATTAGAATGGTGTTTTGATTACGATACATTCTGCCATTATCTACATTCTGAGTAATTGACAATCTTTGGGAAAATGCCGATCAGAAAGGTGGGAGTTTCCATTTCTTTTGAATAACATTTATTCCATTTCTCCATTTCCCATTCCATGGGGGGGGGGGGTTAATGCCTGAGCCTTGTTCAACTCACTGCGCCTTTGGTCCCCCTTTTCAAATTTATTTCCAAGGGGATCATTTTTATGCAAAAAATTTCCACACACATTCTTTTCGTGTGTCTTCCTTCTTTTGTTATAAGACAAAAGAAATGATCACGTGAATACAATTTACGGGAAAGCGTCTAAATATTATTAAGGTATCTGACTACTTGCGACAACTTTTTAAAAAAATATGGAGATATGGGGATTTTTTTTTTAGATTTGTTTAGTACATTTCATGAAAAATATGCTAAAATTAAGAAGAGAAAAAGAAATTATTATTACTAAAATGGGAAAAAATGGTTAAAAATGGACAAAAAAATTACATAAACGCGGCCCATTCTCTGCCAAAAGTTTATGAACAAATTTTTCAGTCCTCATGTGTCACCATGTTATTAATTTTTGGAATGACCTTCAAAATAAGACATATTTTAATTTTTGGAAACACTAAAGCACTATACCTTAGCTATTACATAAATTGCTTAAAAACAGTGATTATATTCACAAAAAGAACAGTAAATTTTGTAATAAAACGGTGATTAATAAATTTGAAAGTTAAAACACTTCTACTATTACACAGAACATAAACAAGAAATTTAGTTAATTATTTTCAAATCTTTTTAAGCAATCGCTGGCCCGTTTGAGCATTTTCAAAAAAAAAACATTTCGAGTAAAACGAGTTTTAAAGTATGACATCTTGTTAAAAGTAATGGAATCTGCTCTTACTAAAACACTTTAAGGTTTTGTTCTAGTAAACAGAAAATAATAACTTAGTATTTACATAAAGCTAATAAGATGGCCTATAAAATAAAATCATAAAAGAATTGTCAATTTTTGGCAAAATTCACAATTTTAGGGTAGTCCGATATGTTAAACATGTTGGGTCCCCGTATCATTGATACGGGTGATATCACGATATCTACTGCCCCTACTTATGCGGACCTGCAAGATGAATAGTTTTAATATCTCAATAAGGTAGATGCATGCCAATAGTTATCTATTGTTGCAAAAAAAATCGGCACATTAGGGAAAGATAAAAATGGTAAGGTTACAACCGTTGAAATTGTTTTAAATCAGGCATGTCAAACACACTGTCTACATGTATCCTGCCAATACATGGGTTGCGGCCCGCGGAGATATTTTCAAAATTTTAAATATCATGCTTTTAAAGTTTTTTTTTATTTTATAACTAATTTCTATCGAATGTTTTTTAAAAGATTTACAGCTAATCCACCTCTGCTACCTATTCTTATTTTTTTTTTTTTTAAATCCCTTTTGATAATAGAAATAGTTTTTAAATTTAATTTTTTTTATATATTTTATTAAATTGTTTTCATTTAATTCTACTATATTAAATTTTTACAACTTATATTTCTCTTTCTTCTCTTTGGAGTGTCCATTCACCTATTGAAGAACCACGTGATGTCAAAGGCAGTTGGAGTCCTTTTTTTTAAAAGTTTAAAAAAACCAAGACGGCGAAGGCCAAACTTAGTATTTCCTCAATTGTTTGAGAATGAAAGTGGATTTTAGTTTTTATTCATATTTAACCTAAAAAGTGTTGTTTAGTAAAAATATAATCCAACTTCAAGAACAGAGAAAGAAATTATCAATTGAAGATGAACATCGTAATTTAGAGATTATACAGATGTGCAATACCATTTGTCGTTGCAAGAAGCTGTTTACATACATAAATATCATGTTTAAAAACATAAAAACAGTTTTATTTTGGATGTTTTAGAAATCATTTGTCCTGTTAAAAGAAACTTTTGAAATTAAAAAGTTTTAGAAACTTATGTTTGCATGTGAACAGTTTTTGCAGCATGTGAAAGTTTCGAAGTGACGTAAAATCATGTTTTGTCAAATGCACACCAAAACCATGTAGATAAATTTTTTCACATTATATTTATGATAATTTATGGTCAACTTTGATACTTAGATGTTTGTAATGTGTGTGTGTGTGCATAGCAACTACAAATTCTTCAAAACTTTATACAGATTTTGAGAAAATAGATGTAATTTTTACAAAATATCTCATTAAACAAAAACTGAAAAATGCTATGTATTTATTTTCTGAGTATTTAAAAACATTTTGTTTCCTATTTTACTTAAAATATATTGACATGATGCGAATGCTTAGTAAAATGGGGAAAATACATGTTGTAATTCATAATTTTTGTGATTAAGTGACTATTGGGGGGGGGGGAGAATTCGGACCAGGAAATACCACCTCCCCCATAACTCCTTTGTGCTCCACGGCAGGAAACACGTGAAATGGAAATTCAGAGATTAGAATACAATTTTTTTCAACATTGAGTCATGCTTAAGTATGAGCCCCGATGAAAATCAAAGATGAATTGAAAAATGTCCAGTACTACTATAAGATATATTTACTATATGTATTAACATAGTTTGACCACGGTTTAACAAATTCAGCGGGATCAAACACTTTGTTGGGGAACTCGGGGTTATTCGCCATATCGGATTCCAAGCAAAATATAATTTTTTTACACTTACCTTTTGGAAATTCTATAAGCAGTTACACATACAATATCCATATTTAGAAATGACACGGTTTTTATTCAATAGCTATAAATACTATTAGTGAATTATCACACACCAGTTAATTGGAATTTTTAAAATATTATCTAATAGTTGTTTGAAAATATTTTTGATTCCAGACTCGACAAAGAAGAAATTTCACACACAGAAGACTTTCGACCTTATACAGAGAAGAAAATGCTGCGTTATTTACATTATCCTGTGGAAGAGGGAAGTATGTATTCACAGTTTGAAAACAATTTTAAATATTAAAAAAATTAATAATTTTGATAGAAGATTCGTTGTCAATTTCTGCATTAGAATCACAATTCATTGGGTCCGACAAATAAACAGTTTCCTCAACTACAGTTGCAAACTTAGATAGTTCGTATTTTAATGCATCAAAATCATTACAATTTTAGAATATCCCCTACGTTGTGAATTGGTTTGAGATAAGAAAGGAATTTCTCCTCCTACTCAACATGTACACGTTAGGTTATATTCATAAACCATCTGCATTTATAAAAAAAGGATAATAATGGGTTTCGCCCTTGCCCATAAAATTTGCTGCTTCCAAGAAAATTATTTTTCTGTTTCTGTAAAAAATGATATGTCATTTGAAAAAAAATCAAATTTTGTCTGATACAAACTAATAAAAGAAATTTTTTTCAGCTGCTTAATTAATTCGATAATTCGGGGTACCTTATTCGGCAAATACGTTTTCAACCTTTTTTTTTCTTGAGGAAAGAAAAAAATTCACTTTATCACGAAATTCATTAAATCAGAACCCGACTATATACATATACACGGAGAAAAGGACTTACTGAAAAATGAACACGTAGACACACTCATTTTAAAATGAGAATGTTTGTATAAGAATTGAACACATACCTTTTCGAATGTGATACAGTGCATGTACTCAAAACCCCAATAAATGGTTAATTAACACTCTCAGACAAATTAAAAAGATATTCAGGATTACAGAAGCTCTTTTTCATCTTTTGACTACATATTTTAAAAATTAGGGTTCAACAACAAATTTAATCCTCTCAAATCTTCCGAACTTATTTTTCGTATCTACCATGCTACACGCGGCAGAGGAACATATGAGTATTAAAATGAATACTGCTGTTGTCCATTTGTTGTTATTTTTAATTTTCTCTTTTTTGAAAAACTAAAACGTATGGGACTTGTTCTCAATATAAGTTAAAAAATGTTGTGTGGTAAAATTATACGCTCAAAATGTTTACTTTATTTTGGCACATAATTTAATTAGGTGCCAAGCAACTTAATTTAGCATTAGGTGTTACGTGAAATTACAAATTGGCATTTTGTAATGAAAATAAATAAAAAGTAAACTTTTCTTGTTATGTATTTGAATTAAGTAGTTTTGCGATTGATTCCGGTTGCCAAATCCAACACTTTAACAAAAAATTTAAAAAATTTGTTTGAAATGTCGAACCAGCCACTTATCCCGCCAAGTGTTTTCTCGCCAAATCAGGTAAAACTTTTGAGTTTTTTTTACCAGTGAGAGAGATGGATCATGTTGTGGTAGCGTTGCTGCTCGAAAACACAACACGCAAAAACGTGCCAAATTAATGATTTTTCAAAATTTGGCGGTCCAGTAGCCGATTCGACAATTTCACCAAAAACTTTATCTATCTCATGACACATAGCCAACTTCTAAAACCCCATTTTAAATTCTCCTTTGAAAGGTGGTTAACCAATGACCATTATGTTACATGAATAAACTATTTTTTTACAGTAGAATGTGCTTGTATGAATTGCAGCATGAACGTTGTTGAATATGAAATATAAGTGTGGCTTTCCCAATTGACTGAACATGGTATTAAATTTTTATCAATTAGCACTGTTTGTAGAAGATGCCTTGAATGTAGGAATAAATACAACTTTTAGACAACCCATTGTATCCAAATCAATACCAAAAAGATTCAGGATTTAAATTTTACTTACATTTTTAAAAGCCAAAAAATTATTTTATTCCTTCGTGCAAAATATTTTTGCCTCCAAAGCACTTATTTATTGACAAATAATAATTTAATATTCTTTTGCTAGTTTGGAATAATTTTAGTTTCATACGGAACACTAAAATGATTTGCTTGTCTTAAAAAAAAGGTAAGTAAACAAAAAATAAGTTTTTGTTAACAGTTATTAATTTTTTTAGGAGATTAATTTCTTGAGAATTTTTAAGTATTTTTTAGCTTATTAATTAACCTACCCTGATTTTTTTCACATGTTGTACACGCTGAATTGACACAACCATGTGCTTCGCTACATATAATCTTGCCGGTTGGATCCTAGTAGAGCTCACACCCTTGGCGCAGATTATTTTGGTTGGTGATAATTGTATCATCTTGGTAAACCTACTTTGTTACACTAGATATGGTGAACATAACTATTTCTGGAATGTTCATATTTTGCCATTTTGTAGGCTAGCAATTTTGTCGTTGGGCTAGAATTACGGCTGCGTATATGAGTGAGTATACTTTACGATTTTTTACTTTGTTGAATGCAGGGCCGATCCTAGCAGGTATGCAGTGTGTGCACCGCACGCGGACGGCCAAGCCAAGGAGCGGCCGCAGGCCGTATATGGTTCTATCAAGCAAACAAATATTAAAAAAAACTTTTTATAAATCCAATAAATATGCTGAATGTTGAATAGTTATTGAAAAATCAAGTCCCGATTTCCTTATAAGTTTAGAATAATACAATGTTAGTGCATAGTCTGTTAGCCGATTGTCCGTAAATGTCTACTCTTTACAAACATCCATCATCTGATAGCAAAATTCGTGTTGGATCCGACAATACCGCATTAAAAAAGCGGGTTTCTTTTTGTTTAATAACACACACACACATAGCAGCGCAACTGTGGATTGATGCTTAATAAAAGCGTGTCAAAAAGGATTTTTGCGAAAGTTGCTTTACGAAAATATCTCATACAGTTAATCTAATGTTTAAATTCAATATGAATTTGGGTAAATTAAAAGTTTTTAATTTAATAACAACCTTACAATTTAGAAAAACAAAATAGGGGAAAGAAGGGTTTTTTTTGCCTTTGGTTTTACAACGCTTATATAAGCAATGCTCGTTTTCTTTTTTAGTGAGTTATACCTCTTTCAAATGGTGGTTTCTTATAGTTGTATTTGGTATTAGTTATAAGAGAAAAATTCTTGCAGCTTCTTTTGACTTTTGAGTAAATGATTTTCATAACAAAGCCTGCTTGAAAAAAGACTTCAAGATTCATACATAATATTAATGTTAGCGAAGTTCTAACGTTAATTTTATATTGTAGGAACTTAATGGCACCTTGGTACTATGTTAAAATATGCTAGTTTTATGCGTTTTTTTAAAAGTCCTAATTGTAACCAGATGCCATATAATCAAATAGACGAATCAAGGGATTTACAACATAGCTAATTAATCAGAAATAAAAAAAAACATAAATTAAAAGCTAATCTTGATCTATATATATCTGTCCGCTTTTATGTATACTTCTAGTTGGAGAGTAATTTCATATGATTTAATTCACATAGCCCTTTACCGTGTTTACTATTGTCTCTATGTTAGCAGCATAGAGACAACAGTCAAACAAAGCCAGAAAAAAACAAAACCAGTTTAATCTAGGGCCGAGGAAACTGGACCCATGTTCGAGGCGGCATTTGGACCGAATTCGGAGTATACTTTTTTTGTTATAAAAAATTGGAATTTTAAAATATTTATATTTTTTGAAATATTGTTATTTAAACGAGCACTTTAGCAACATATGTATGTGGTACCTTATTTAAATACCTGAATTTTATTTTAGACTGTATTGAAATGCCGACTACTGCTAGTAAAATTTTTGTAACGACTATATATTTTTCTAAAAAATAAAAATTACACTGCTTGGTGATTTGTTGTAGCAAGTATATGGGCCCCGATCTCGGGATACAGGTACAAGCGATTATCTTTTGTATTTGTTGTTACTACGTTAAAGGTGACAAATGTGCACAAAACAATATTTTGTTTAGGGCCGCGTTCGGCAAATAGCAGTTCTTCAAAATTCTGCTTTTATGTAGAGTTAAAAATTACGTTTGTTAAAAGTTATTGTTTACTTTTCTAATTTATAAATATCTCACACAAAAAATTACTTGCATTTGTATGCTCATTTAAATATTTGACTGGCTTACTGACAGAATTTACTTTTTAAATATGTATTTATCTTTTTTGCAATTTCCAGTTATATACTTGTACCTAGCAATGTGAATCTGGTATTTTATTTTAGGAATCTTATTCTGTACTGTGTACGTTTAAAGTCAGTTTTCTTATGTGCTGAACCTTGAAGGGTGTGTACGTTAAATCATGAAATTTTACATGTTTATTCTTATTTGCTTTTGTAACTTTCTCCCCATCCCGAGTGGGTCACAAAGGACATTCTTTCCACTCACGGGATGTCCGGTGTCAGCTAACTTAAAGGGAGCAGAGGCAGTAAGAATGTTTCTAACATAGGTTCCCAGACTTTTCTGTCTCATATACCCCTTACCATGCTTTTCATTTTTGGATACACCCTCCTAATATTGAATTTTGGCTCATAGATAAATGGCTTTTTGACAGCTGGTACAGGACTACTTACTTTAAGAGATTAAAATTTTTAACTGCAGTGAAGTATAATTTAAGAAAAACATGTTAATTAATTTTAATCTTAAATTTAATAATATATAAAATAATTGAGCAACAAACAAAGATGTGTTTAATAGCAGGGATGAATCTAACGCTTCAATAACAAATTTTCAACATTTGGCATCAATCTTGTTGAGTTTAACCCTAAATTTCTTCGGTTAGTTGTGTCCTGTTTATTTATTTATTTTTTGTTTTTTGTCTACCATAGTCAAAGCATTCTTAAGCCTAGATTCAAAATATGAATAGAGAGCATTTAAATGAACATATGTTCAAGAAACATTATCCTGGTAGATTGTCTGTGAGAAACTAGGAAAATTCGTGAAGTACAATATAATGCTCCTTTACCTTAATTCTGGCAAGAAAAACTGAGATGATGGTCCTTGTTTTAATAAAATATATACTGTCATCCGTAACTGTGCAAATTAACCTCATTATATATGTATATAAAATTAGTAAATAAATCTGTTAAATAAATAAAATCTAGTTTCTCTTTGGTTACATTTTTTTTTAAAATTAAAATTACGATGTGGTTTAATGAGAGTCTCTATCGTAGGCTCCCATTTGCATCTTATGGATCTCTAAACTATTTTTTCACTGATGTGGACCTTTTCCTAGTCGTCATAGAACCTTGGGGGTCTATATAGACCACTTTGCGAATCACTGGTTTGGAAGATAGCGAGACACAGGTGATGTTTCATTTTAGTCTTAAATGTTATTTGAAGTTAAAACAAACGCTTATAATCTCTACCATCAACAGACTCGTTTTCGAAAAAAATGGCTTGCTGAAATTGACACAATTCAATCTCTCACATTTAGCTCGTTTGAAATAGCAGAAGGTAATTATGTCTTTATTTTCGAACTAATTTGTACTTTTTTAAGATTAAAATAATGTACAAATTCCTCTTGTAGTGTACACCTCCGAATAAGGCACATTAAATGTTGCTACCGGTCTCTTTGAACACGGATCTTACGTATTGATCTCTTATTAAGGGACATTCTATTTAAGTGACACCAAAAAAAGTTAATTTCTCTTTTGTAAAATTTCTTTGAAATAATTTCTGTAAGGATTTCAAAGACAAGTTTGTGTGTTTCTCATTAAATAAATTAAGTGTAGTGCTCTCCTAATAAATCAATATACTTTAACAGAGGAAAGGAACAGAGAAATAAAAAATTGTAACATTGTCTGTTCAATGCTTTTATTTAGAGAAAATAGAATATGTGTAATAAAGCGATTGCACACACACACACACACAACTCTTGGATGCGTGTTTTCTTTGGGTTTAAAAAGAAATAAAAATGCTAGCTTAGGTGGATATTAGTGCCGGTTTAAGCTCATTTCGGACACTAGGTGCAAAAGATCTAAGGGCCCCCTTGACACTGTAGGATCCAAGAAGGGGCCCTTGGATCCGGTTAAGTCCAGCTTTTCCGGGTCCCTGCCCCAAGCGCCCAATGGATAAACTTGCACTGGAGGACACAATGCTCAAGCTTTCAAAATGATCCTTGCGAATATTTTCGATAAATTTCAGTTAGAATAAGATTTTATTGCTCGTTTCAAACATTTATACAGTAATTAAACTTTTTTTATTAAAAAAATTTTCATTTTTCTCATGAACTTCAAATTAAAAAAAAAACTGTGACTAAGGTATTTATTTGTATATAATTTGTTTAAAGATTAATACGACTTGAATTTCTGATTAAGAGAAAGAACCAAGACATCATATACTTTCAAAAAATTGATTTTTCAATTTTAGTTCAAAGAATCGTGCATATTTTTCTGAATCTAAAAATTTATTATATTTACATGTTTGTTGATAAAATATCCCTAAAATATGAAAAATAAAAATGTAAACAAATGACCATGCCCCTTTTGACATATTTTAAATGGATAGTTTCTCCTGGGTTTGATCTATATAAAAAAATTTTTTATTAGAATGAATAACCTCGCTATTTTTAGCCACGTTTATTAGTGAGCTATTGTTCCAAGCTGTGTGGTAAAATTTCTTACTTTAAATTTCAGTTTATGGCAATGTTTTGAATCACGTCCGTCTATTCTAAAGTTTCTTGTCCTATACGGCTACTTAATTTTGCATTAGTTTTCATAAGAAATATTTATTTTTTACTTATATTTAATGATATTCATAAGATTTTAAAAGTATTTAACTTTTTTTAAATAAGTAATTATGCCACGAATAGAAAAATTTGGCAGAAGGAAGTTTGTTTGCAATCAACATAAAAAGTCAAAATCGAATAAAAAATTCCTTTCGAATTCCGTGGAAAGCACTTTTGGGAGAAAAATTAAAACACCAAAAGAACAATATGATCCTCAAAATGTAAATATAATCGTTGATGTAGTTAAGAGTACATGGTTTGTAAAATTTCATCTTTGCATTAAATTGGTATAATATTTATTATGCTAAAATTTTTTTCATAAGACACAGCTTCCACTTCCAGAACGAAACATGCACATCCCTCATTACTTTTTCCAGGGTTTAAAAAAACTGCGGTTTATTTGTCTTGTTTATTGTAAATGTTTAATTTTTTTTTCTGAATCATCAATTTTATGAATCACTATGTTTAAGTCAATGTAGCACATGTGTTTTTAGATGGTTCTCTCTCTCTTTTTATACATCAGGAGAAATTTAAAAATATTATGTTACAATTACTAGTAATTATAAGTAATTGTGTTATTGCTAATCGAAGTATTGAAAAAGCATTTCTTAAAAATTCTTTGGGAATATTTAAACTTTGTGAATTAGGTCAATAATAGGTTAGTTTATTTCAATGTTTACTTTCTTTTTAATTTAAAGAGATATAAATTTAGTAGAATTATTATAAATTTATTTTCAATAAGACTGCACACACATGAGTTAATATTTAAATGTTATCGAAAATATCCCGAAATGAGATTTTTGCAGGAAGCTAAAAGACAGAATTTTATTGGAAGAGAAATATAATGTATTTTTTTATTTTTATAATAATCATGAAAATACACTGAAACATGTAAACTGTATAAAATCGTGGTGCGAGTTAAAGACAAGGTTGGAAAAAAATTGTACTATCGCCTCGGAACAACAAATGTATACAGTCGAGAGAAAAAAGCGATGACGCGCCATCATTGAAAGAATGATTGCTGTAGTACAATTTTTTAGAGTCAAAATTTAGCATTTAGAGAACTAGTACGAAGTTTAGATAATGGATTTTTTAAAGAGGTTTAGATATGGCCAAATTTTATCCAGTTATTTCAGAACACCTTAATAATGTCAGTAAATACAAAAATAACAAAATACGTATTCCATACTATTTATGGCACCATTTTCAAAATGAATAATTACTATTTGGCCGAATCTATTCGTAATGAGATAACACGCATTGGCAAAGAAGCAAAATATTTCTCTATAATTTTTGACTCTAACCAGATATTAATCACACGGACACAACACAAAGTTTGTTATTAGATGTGTAAACACTTGATGGTAAGGTATAGGGAGACCAGGGCAAGATGACTAATGTCTTAATTTTTCCGTATTACACTAGGTAGCAGCATCAAATGAACATTACTGGCTCTCCTTTTGGCCTTTCGTTAAACTATAGTATAGACAAGCTGAAATCGCCCTTTTTGTGTTAGTTGTGAAGCTTTGATTGTTTTTTGATGCCACGATATAACTTTTATGCATGTGTAAATAAGCTCTGCTACAAATACAGGTAAGATATAACGTTTCTCTTTAATATTTATGAGTAACTTGGTTTAAATACTACCTATTACCATGAATAAATGTCAATTAATTGCCTTCCTTCATGGTAATGAGAGCGAATATTTTTAAACAGACAGTCTGGGGCAAGATGACGAGCTCGTCATCTTGCCCCGTGTTTCGGAATTTATTAAACTTACTATTGTTGTCCATTCTATTAAATCCTGTGAACACTTGTTTGTCTGTGTGTATGTCCGAGTGACCTTGCGCTTCCATTTCTTTTGGGGCTAAGAGGTGCATCGGATCGGGAAAGGTTTCATTCGAAAGGGGGTGACCAGAGGAAGACATTTTTGCCATCCGCAAAGCCCCCCCCCCCCTAAAGAGGAAGGAATGTAACAATAATTTGTTGCTTTAGAGCTACTGGCTTTTATCTGCCACCTTTTCTGATTTTTTGCGAAAAACGAATGGTTCCTGAACTTGTAGAAAGAGCCCCACCAGGAACTGTAGGAAACTGTAGTGATAAGGGCTGGAACAATAAGGGCACCTTTTTCTCTTTTTTTGAAGCACTTTTATCTTCATGTGAAACCAATCAAAGAATCTCCTACTCTGTTGATTTTTGACAATCACAAAACTCATATAACTTTGCACGATATCTTATATTGCTGAGCGAAAAACATCATCGTGGTTGAGTTGCCGTCGCACACATCACATCGTCTTCAGCCTCTTGTTGTGCCATTTTTCAACCAGTTAAAAACGCACTATAGCCAAGTATGCGACAACTTTATGGTTACTCATCCAGAACAAACTATCACAGACAAAAATATCGGTGAGGTTTTGAGCTTCCCTTACTTCAAATCAGCTACAGTTGGAAATGCCGTTGAAAGGGTTTAAAGAATATGGATCGAGCCTCATAATCCTCTTGTGTTTAGCGAACATGACTATGCTGCGGTAAAAACTACAA
>BMAO01003494.1:0-39804 GCA_019973975.1 Trichonephila clavata
ACTGCCACTAACATATGGACATTTATGGAAATATATCATTGAATATCTGAATGGAACTAGGTTCCAGTTGGAATATGTGCTGGGTAACCAAAAGTGCATACATTGAAGGTTTGTAATATGAACCAGAAACTCTTGGTGAATGTATGTATCTTTTCATGCATCATCTATCTTTGTACATTATATACTGGTAAATTAAAATCCTTTGAAGAACCCAATGGATCATTTAGGATAATCTGTATTACATGTAAAAAGAATCTGAAATTTTACTTACCTTCAAAGAAGTATTTCTAAGTTCTTTACAGATAGATAAAATTTTACTGTGATAATGCTTCAAATTTGAATCTGTTTTTAAATATTTGTAGACTACATCGATGAGCTGCTTACATGCTACATAAAAATTATTAGTTAATTTAATTTTACATAAAATACATTAAATTATAAATTTCTAACAAAATATATGAATTCTTAAGCATTAATTTAAATAAATAAACAATGCATATTTTTATTTTCTAATTAAAAAAAATTATGTTCTTAAAATTGGAATACAAAATTATTTCATCAAGTTACTTGCTGAAGAGAGTTCTCATCTAAAATAATATGCCTCAGACAAAAAGTTTACTATATATATATATGTTAATAAATTTAAATCAGAAAACTCATATTTATAACACTAAT
Organism: Trichonephila clavata; assembly: GCA_019973975.1. Taxonomy (NCBI): domain Eukaryota; kingdom Metazoa; phylum Arthropoda; class Arachnida; order Araneae; family Nephilidae; genus Trichonephila; species Trichonephila clavata. The sequence goes on from BMAO01003494.1 coordinate 676, forward strand.
TTAATAGTTTTTTATGACATACAGCCACACTCATCTAGTTTAGGAACATAAAATGTTATGGTAACAGTTGGTTTAAAAAAAAAGCAAAGACTAGAACTTTAAAAACTTAGTGAATTTTTCAAATGAAAAAATATATATATGAAAAGTCACACACACTTTTGATTAATATCTTTTACTTCGTATATTTCTTAATAGTTTCACATTTTAAGTTGTAAATTTTTTTAATTGAAGTATAATACTAATATACACTTGAACTATCTTTTATGTACGTTGTATGCAATTAAATCTTAAAAAACATAGTATCTGCTCTATAGTTTGTTTTACACATACCCTCAGAAAATTCAAGAGTTTGACTATTCAACAAATACTGAAAAGTCTTGAACTGGATTCATAGAGCCTACCTAAGAATTAAAAATTCAAAAAATTTCAAAAAGAAATAAAAACATATAAACAATATAAATATTTTAAGAAAAGCTTTTATGTTTTAAGGTCCAATTAATAAATCAATAAATATTTATTATGCATTTTTATTTATTAACATATTGACTATTACAAAAACTTTTCAGGATTCTGATGTAAAAAGTCAATATTTGCAAATTATTTAATATACAAATGATACAAAATTCATATTTTCCCTGATGTTATGCACTATAATTTCATCATACTTGCACAAATATGAGAAAAAAACAAAACACAAGAAAACTTGAATTTGATGTCCTAGACAATAACTTAAACACTGATGGGGGGAAAAATCCAACACCATGAAAAAATTATTGTAGACTAATGACACTTCGCTCATACCTTGGTCTAAGTAATATATTTAATTAAAGTTTCAAGATCACAAGTTAATGAAGAGCAAAGAATGAGCCATTTCAAATGTGAAATTATGGTACATTAATAATCGATGTAACTGCTAGAATTTTAAATGCAAAACATGTGAACGATAATGTTCTTGATAATGCAATGTGCCATGCAGGTATCGAATATCAGTTTGTAGGACGAAATTATATGTCTGTTGCCCTTGGTCAGTCAATATAGCAGTATTTAATTCCAGTTGTGGATGAGGCTAGAGACGTTATCAAATAATGTCTCATTCATGCTTGATTGAAGAAAGATCTGGTGATCTAGCAAGCCAAAGCAACACATCAAAACTCTGTAGAACATGTTGAGTTACAATAGCGGTATGAGGGTGCATGTTATCCTGTTGGAAAAACCTTCTTGAATTAATGTTAAAAAATGGCAGCATAACAATTGACAACACAATACTAATGTACAAGCTAGCAGCCAGGGAGTGTGGAATAAGAATGCTCCTGCTATCATAAAAAAATTTCTCCCCAGATCATCTCCAGATTTAAGTCCGTGTGTCTAGGCTGCAGAATGGTTACTTTTAAGTGCTGACCCTACCTTCTAATAAATATATAGTCATAATTGACACAAAAGCAGAAACAGCTTACATTAAAGAACCACAACACATCACCATACTGCTGCTCTCTTGCTTGACTTCACTGAAGTCAAAGATGTCAGTGATTTGGAGCTAATGGTATGAACGATACAGGGCATCTGGCTTGGTGCTATTCCTCGAATAATCAATTTAAGAAAAGAGAATTTCTACAGTAGATGAGCTTCAATGCTCCACAACTGTGCAGCGAATACGATGATCTTTTCTGTCATTGGTGACGCATTTGTTATTGGACCCCAGTTATTTTTGAGAAACTGTCTTCCTGAGACACTGCTGCCAACTATTATATACAGTAGATACATCCCTATCCAGCCTTTTCTGCAAAATCGCGAAAGAAAATGTATCTTTTCTTAGCACTATTACATGATCTTGTTAAATGATAATGTCTTGTGGAGCTGTTGATGATGGCTTTTTTGTTTTCTTAAAGGCATTCTTCTTGACTAACATCAACTCATTACATCAAATCTCGATGATAAATAATACTCATGAACTTTACAGTACAATTTAAAGTACACCTGATCCGCATGATTAAAGTGGAGCTACTGGAGCCCCACTTATTTGCCTAATGTGAAATTTGAATCACTCATCCATCAGATGTTTAAACATGCCTACCAAATTTCGTTTATCTATAACAAATCTTTCTTGGTGTTGGGATTTTCTATTTTCATAAGTGTATAAGTAATCACATAGTTGGTAGTTAATGTGTTAGTATACTCTTCATCTATATATATAAAGGAGAAAAGCGACTCACTCACTGACTGACTGAATCACGATATCTCTGGAACTATTCAACCTACATACTTGAAATTTGGTAGACATGTTCCTTTCATAGAGTAGACATCAGCTAAGAACGGATTTTCCGAAATACGAAACGCAAGGGGCGTTAATATAAATAATTGTTTCCATGTTTAAACTACTCAATGTACAATTTTGAAATTGGGTTAGCAGATTCCTTTCAACAGTAGAGATCCGCTACAAAATGAGTTTGGTGAAAATCGTCCACCAAGTGGCGTTGCAGGGGCTTAGGGGGCGTTATAGATAATTATTTTCATTTTTAAACTATTTGACGCACTGTCTTTAAATTTGATAAATAGATTCCTTTCGTAGAATAATGATCAGTTACAAAACGGTTTTGTGAAAACAGACTTCTAAGTGGCGTTGCGGGGATTAAGGGGCGTAATAGATAAATATATCCATTTTTAAACTACTTCACCTACCTGCTTGAAAATTGGTAGGTAAGTTTCTTTCATGGAGTAAATATCCGCTACAAAATGGGTTTTTTAAAAAATTGACCCCAAGGGTGTTGCGGGGTGGGGGGTTTAAGGGGCGTTATAAATTCCGATTTTTTAACTATTAGACGTACAGTCTTGAAACTTAGTAAGCAGATTCCTCTCATAGGGTAGAGATACGCTACAAAATGGGTTTCGTGAAAATTGCCCCCAAGTGGCGTTGCGGGACTTAAGGGCGTTATAGATAATTATTTCCATTTTTAAACTATTAGACGCACAGTCTTTATATTTGATAAATAGATTTTTTCATAGAGTAGAGATCAGCTATAAGAAGGTTTTGTGAAAACAGACCTCTAAGTGGCGTTGCGGGGGATTAAGTGGCGTAATAGATAAATATTTTCGTTTTTTAAACTACTTGACCTACCTGCTTGAAAATTGGTAGGAATGTTTCTTTCATGGAGTACATATCCGTTACAAAACGGGTTTGGGGAAAATTGACCCCCAAGGGGTGTTGCGGGGGGTTAAGGGCAGATATAAGTAATTATTTCTATTTTTAAACTATTAGACGCACAGTCTTGAAATTTGGTGAGCAGATTCCTCTCATAGGATAGAGATACACTACAAAATGTGTTTTGTGAAAATAGACCCTTAGGTGGTGTTGCGGGGGTTCAAGGGGCGTTATTGATAATTTTTTTTGCATTTTTAATTTATTGGAAGCACAAATTTTGTTAAGCAGATTCCTTTCATAGAGTGTAATTCCCCTACAAAATGGGTTTTGTGAAAACAGACACCGAAGTGGCGTTATAGATAATTATCCCCATTTTTAAACTATTAGACGTACAGTCTTGAAATTTGATAAGCAGATTCCTTTCGTAGAGAACCGCTACAAAATGGGTTTTGCGAATATCAACTACCAAGTTTAATTTCGGGAGATTAAGAGGCGTAATCGATAAATATTTCCATTTTTAAACTATTTGATCATCCTGCTTGAAAATTGGTAGGCATGTTCCTTTCATGGAATATAATTCCTCTAACAAAGAGTAAAACGAAAATTGACCCCCAAGGATGGTTGCGAGGTGTCAAGAGGAGTTACAGAAAAAAATTCCTGTTTTTAATTGTTAGACCCATATACTTGAAATTTTTTAAGCATGTTTCTTTTGTTGAATAGGGATGCACTAAGAATGTATTTTAAGTAAATCAAGTTCTGCGGGGGGGGGTGCAGGGATTACTGGGACGTATTGACACAAAAAAAATCCTTTTTTCGAACTACAAGGACTATAATAATGAAATTTGGTTCACATTTTTCTTTTGTTGAATTGAAATCCGCTAAGAGAGGTTATTTTGGAAAACGGCTCTCAACACGGGATTACGGGGATATTGATAGTAAAACTTTTGTTTTCTTCTGTTTGATTTAGACTTGAAATTTGGCTTCCATGTTCAATTTACGGAGTAGAGATCCACCGCGAAAATTGGTTTTGCGGGAATCTACTTCGTTTTTGGGTTACGAAAGAGCAAACATCATTCTATACTTCAATTTTAGAGATTTTTAGAAAATACAAATTAGATGAGTTCTGCCCTTTTTATTTATCAACAGGTGACAGTTACAGGTCTAAGTATATTTTTCAATACAATCGAATTCTTAATGCTAGGACTTAGATATCAATAATTTATACATATATATAAGCAGTAAAAATTTATAAAACATCATGAAATACCCAGCGAAGCGGGCGGGTAACAGCTAGTATATATATACTAGCCATAACCCAACCGTTTCGCTGGGTATTTCATGATGTTTTATAAAAAAATACTGTTTATATATATTATATATATAATATATATAAATATTATATATATATATATAAATAATATATATATATATATATATAAATTATTGAAACCAAATCCTAGCATTAAAAATTCGCTTGTATTGAAAAATATACTTATATCTGTAGCTGTCGCCTCTTGATAAAAAAAAAAGGCAGTTATAGAGTGAGTGATTTTGGGGTTTATTGGCGCAAGAGCCGATTTCGGCTATACTGCGCCAAACATTTGTTTTAATATCTGTGGTCTAGACGGGAAGAGAAAGAAAGAATGAATTGAATGACAAGAAAGAGGGTCGAAAATAGAGAAGGATCACTAGGGTACCCCGGGTTCGTGAAGCCCGTGTTTACCAAAGACAGTAAACCCCGTGGGAAAAGGAAAAGATCACTAGGGCACCTCGGGATTGTGACACCCGTACTCACCTAAAGAAGGTGAGCCCCCTGAGGGGGGTAGTTATAGAGACTGCCGATAGAAGCGAAAACTTGGAACTTTTAGGATTAAAATTTGAAATTTCATAATGTTTGAATTAAAATTATCAACATCAATCTGCTTTTCACATCTATTGATACTCCAAGCAACAACTAAATGCATGTTTATATGGTTTTTTTATTATTCAAATACATTACGGCTGTACAAGATCATGACAAAATATAAATACAATTAATATACACAATCATATTATTTATGGATAGTATTTGCATTTACTTAAATTTCAATGTACTTGATTTTTAACATTATTTTAATTGTTTAAATCATTGTCATTATTAATTTCAACAATACTTAGACTTACTTTCAATTATTTCATTTTATTCTAAAAAAGATACAATAGGCTTATGGTAACTAAAGTAAGAAAGGGAAATGTTTTATTCAAATTTATCTAAGTATCGCGTAAAAACCGCATCGATCGTCGTTTTATGTTTTGTAGTACTGAGTTTTCGATCATTGGACATATTTAAATTAAGTGTTTCATTTATAAATTCAATTATAGTGGTAGATTTTTATCATCTGCAAAGTTAATATTGAAGTCTCCACCTAAAATCATCGGTACATAATCATATTTTTCGCCAAACCTTTTATCGAGTATTTCAGAAAATATTTTTTTGTATAAATCATCAAATTTTCGAGTAAAAATTGTTGTATCTGTCTCATAGATTTTCCAGGCGAAATATAAACGGCAACCATTAATATGCATTGCCCATTCTCGGAATCGCAACGAGCAACGCATATTTCGCCTATATCAGAAACATTAACACCAATGTTTCTAGTGAATTTAATATGTATGTCCACATATGTGAAGTAATGAAGTGTGACGTATCTTGAGTATTGTGATAAATAGCTATGCCTGCTGCTGGAACTTCTGGTCTTTCATAACTTACAATAAAGTTGAAATACGAATATCAAGTGGTTCTTCGTTTTTCATACGAATTTCTGACAAAAGCAGATTTTTACGCCAACTGCATGCGCATGCAAACTTTGACAATTGAATGATCCTTTCTTTTTGGAGATGAATTCTAGAAAAGTTTTGGAGACCGTTTGTAGTGTATTGTTTTGTAACCTTTTCAATCCCAACGTTAGATCCTCTCGATGACTTGTTGATCTTTTATGATGTTTATCTCTTTCTGAAGCATTTAGAGGTGTTCCTGTTCTACCAATCCAAAATTTCCAGCTGCTGCTAATATTTTCTTGAGTAACCAAAAATAAACCTTGAATCCTCGTTACTCTTGTTAAAGCTACGTAAACTAATTCTCTAGGATGTTTGTTATCCTATTCGTAGACAATAGTATCATAAGTTTAATGGCATCAAATATTTAATAGAATTAAAGTCGGAGCCGTTTTCATTATTTCAAACTAAAGATTTTTATGATATAAGGTAATAAATTATAATTTTGCATTTTTAACCATATTTTAAACTTCAACACATTAATCTTGAATTATTAATAGATTTTATAAAATTTTTAATTTCAAAATCTACGATAAAATTATGATTACGTGGTTTTCTTACCACGGTAGTAAGAAAACGTCTAAGCCACTGTAAAATACTAATCCGCATTGCAGAGGTTAAATATTAGAGAATAAATAATACAATATTTTCAAACGCCAGAATAAATAGAAGATTTAAAATAATTTTAAATAATATAAAATTTTCAAACGCCAAAATAAATGCAAGTATTTAAAATAATTTTCTGTTATTTATTTTTTTATCTTAAAAATATTAGTTTATTTATTTAGTGCTCACTATTGCTGGACAATGATTCTTCAATTAAACGATTCAAACAATAATCAAACAAAAACACTATTTCAACAATGCACAATATATACAAATTGAACTTTTCACTAAATCCATTCAATTTCACTTATAAGATATACACAGCACTAAACGTCAGCTGCATAGCTACAGAAAAATTACTATAAGCATGTCGGTGACGCGCACGCACAAGATTGCACCCATCCAAAAAGTGTCTAAAGCGAACAGCACACTGCGCATGCGCCAGTCAGAGCATGTCGGGGACGCGAACCCCATAAGATTCTCCCTTACCAAAAAGTGCACAATGCCGCTAAAGAAGTTTTCACTTAAAAAAAAAAGGGGAGCAGAACTCACATCTAATTTGTATTTTCAAAAAATCTCTAAAATTGAAGTATAGAATAATATTTGCACTTTCGTAACCCTAAAACCAAGTGGATTCCCGCAAAACCTATTTTCGGTGGATCTCTACTCTGAAAAATGAATATGCAAGCCAAATTTCAAATATAAATCTAACAGGAAAAAAAACCGAAATTTTTGCTATCAATACCCTCGTAATCCCGTTGAGAGTCGGTTTTCCAAAATAACCCGTTCTTACGGATATTAATTCAACAAAAGAAAAATGCCAACCAAATTTCATTATTATAGTCCTTGTAGTTCGAAAAAAGGAATTTTTTTTGTCGGTATACGCCCCAGTAACCTCCTGCTCCTCACAGGAGTTGATTTCCGTAAAATATATTCTTAGTGGATCCCTATTCAACAAAAGAAAAGGGCTTAACCAATTTCAAGTATGCGAGTCAAACAATTCAAAAACAGGAATTTTTTCTATAACTCCTCTTGACCCCTCCTTAGGAATCAATTTTCGTTTTACTCTTTGTTAGCGAAACTCTATTCCATTAAAGGAACATGCCTACCAATTTTCAAGCAAATAGATCTAATAGTTTAAAAAAAGGAAATATTTATCGATTACGCCCCTTAATCTCCCGAAATGAAACTTGGTAATTGATATTCGCGAAACCCATTTTGTAGCAGTTCTCTACTGCACGAAAGGGATCTGCTTACCAAATTTCAAGACTGTACGTCTAATATTTTAAAAATGGGGGCAATTATCTATAACGCCCCTTGAGCCTTCGCAACGCCACTTGGGGGTCTGTTTTCACAAAACCCGTTTTGTAACTGACCATTATCCTACGAAAGGAACCTATTTTTGAAATTTAAAGACAGTGCGTCAAATAGTTTAAAAATGGAAAAAATTATCTATAACGGCCCTTGGGCCCCGCAATGCCACCTAGGGGTCGATTTTCACAAAACACATTACATAGGGGATCTTTAATTCATGAAAGGATTTTGATTATCATATTTCAAGATTGTACGTCCAGCAGTATAAAAATGGAAATAATTATCTATAACGCCCCTTAAGCCCCGCAACGCCTCTTGGGGGTCGATTTTCACGAAACGCACTTTGTAGCGTATCTCTATCCCCTGAGAGGAATCTGATTACCAAATTTCAAGACTGCGCGTCTAATAGTTTAAAAATCGGAATAATTATTTATATCTCCCCTTAACCCCCCCCCCCCGCAACACCCTTTGGGTGTCAATTTTCCCCAAACCCATTTTTTAGGGGATATTTACTCCTTGAAAGAAAAATGCCTACCAATTTTCAAGCAGGTAGGTTAAGTAGTTAGAAAACGAAAATATTTATCTATTTCGTCCCTTTATCCCCCGCAACGCTATTTGGGGGGCTATTTTCCCAAAACCCATCTTGTAGCTGATCTCTACTCTATGAATGGAATCTATTTAAAAGCTTTTATTTAACTTACAATGTATGTATGTATGTATGTATGTATGTAATTTGTTCGGGTGGAATCTTGCAACTCAATTTTGAAGCTGATATCTTCCTCCCATTGAGCTGAAATTTTGTATACGCGTTTAGTTTGGATGACAATGCATGTTTTGACCATTTATATTCCGATATTGCAATTAATTAGAAAGATATTAATTAAAAACATTAAACTAATTTTGGGCGCCAACTTGGATATATCTGCATTGTTGTAATAATTTTATTGTTACAACAATGACAAAAGTTGGCGTCAAAAATCGGTTTTCAGCCAAACTGGAGTTTCATAACGTTGCGCTATTGACTGTATTAATTAACTTTGTCTAAAAATAATTACATTTCTACAACGTAAAAATAATCTAATTTCTACAACATATGCAATTTTTTTACAAATTTCTATCTATTTTCTTGGATTTAAATTCAAAACAAAAAAAGTAGAGCTATTTTTCAAGTAGATTGGTACATTGTATACCTTTCTCAACGCTGCCAAGTTAAACTGAGATGGAGTATTATAGAAATTCTAAATTTAACCCCTTAACTGGTTTGCCCGTACACCTTACGGGCTACTGAAAGTTAGCCACAACCGGTTTGCCCGTGCGCTGTACAGGCACCGAAATTTTTTCTTTCTATATTTTATTTGCACAGACATTTTTATTCCTATAATAAGGTTATTAGTATAGAGTGTGTCTTTAGGAGATGCAGAGAGAGAGTTTGTCCATGGTACTGAACTACTCTTCATTCAGAATTTTGGTAGTGGTGAAGGTGAGAATTTTTCACTGAAGGCAAGAATATATATTCTTGAAAATATTGGATAAAGAATAGGGATTTACAAGGCAATGTACAATGTGTTGCCTAAGAAAAAGGAAAATGGATAGATAATCCAAAGAAGTCGATATTATCTCTATCCCCATTGGAATATAAGACTTAGTGTTACACTATTCTTCATATTGTGTGTGCATATAAATATGCACACACACACATGAAATCCTATCAATCGTATGAAAAAATGGGCTTTTTTTGGGAAAAATTTGGTCAAAAAAATTGACCGCTTAAGTGGTTAATCTATGAAGCTCAGACAAAAAATAATTATAGAATCGGAAAGATCATTTATTTCGTCTCGATACGGTATAATGTTTTTTTTTATAAAATAATATTTGTATTTCTTACGATTTTTTTTAAATAAGTCAAAATCGATGCGTTTTTATGAAAATAATGTCTAAATCGACGCGCATGAATTTTTTTTTGTTTAAATGAATCGACATTCCGTACTAAAACCGCTCATGATTTGCTCTTTTAGAATCAGTCATTTAAAAAATAAAATGTCGAAATTTTTTTTTTACGATTTTTCAAAAAATACTCAGTATTTTAATATTTAATAACTTCGTCATTTATGAAGAAAATCTCATAAAACTTTTTTTCGTGTGTAGGATAATATTACCCAAGATCTGTACGAAGATTGAAAGAATTGCTTAAAATTTACGGATTTAAGAAAAAATTGTGTTTTTCGTCTAGTACCCTTTTTGCGAGAATTCATTTAGCTCGGCTGTTCGAAAATAACCGGCTAACACCTAGCAACAATGATGCGTTGAATGAGATGAACAGACTAAGAAACCTGTCGAGTGATAACTAAAAAGTGAAAAATAAATTGAAAGTAAAAAAGCTATTTTAAAACAAGCTTTTATTTAAACGCGCTAAAAAGAATAAAATAAATTTTTCTTTAAAATTTTTTTACTATCAACTTATAACGTCATTACACAATTTATATGATATAAAAGCTTGTCGCGAGATTAAAGCACTCTTATTTACTTAGATTGAAAATTTTAAGAAATTGAAATCAATCAGATCAAGTTATTTAATTTACTTGTTTATCTGCAGAGGTAAATCTCGCGACAAGCTCTTATATCATATAAATTGTGTAATGACATTTTAAGTTGATAGTAAAAAAATTTTAAAGAAAAATTTATTTTATTCTTTTTAGCGCGTTTAAATAAAAGCTTGTTTTAAAATAGCTTTTTTACTTTCAATTTATTATCAAATATAAAGACTGCGCACCTCATTGTTTAAAACTGGAAATAATCATCTATAACGCCCCCGCAACGCCACTTGGGGTCGATTTTCACCAAACTCATTTTGTAGTGGATCTCTACTCTATGAAAGGAATCTGCTTTCCCAAATTCAAGATTGTACGTCGAGTAGTTTAAAAATGGAAAAAAAAATTTCTAACACCCCTTAATCCTGGTTCGAATTTCGTAAAAAAAAAGCCTTTCTTAGCAGATCTCTACTCTATGAAGGGAACATATCTATCAAATTTGAAGTCTGTAGGTTGAATAGTTTTAGAGATATCGTGATTAGTCAGTCAGTGAGTGAGTGGCTTTTCTCCTTTATATATATAGATACAGTCGACTCTCGCTAATTCAAACTTTCGATAATACGAACCTCTCGCTAATTCGAAGTATATGCTCAACCCCTATAAAAACTCTCGATAGTTTGAACTGAAATAATACGTTTTGGTAGTCTCAATATTTCGAAGTAAAATCTGCGGTTGACCAGACTACAACACACGATAATTCGAAGTGATCTTATAAACTCTCGATAATTCAAACACTCACTATCATGTAAAGACCAGTAACAAACAGATTGGAGCTTACATGTTTTGTGTTGTCTCTCCTGTAACGTAGCTCCTTTGATGACCATCGGAGTTGAATCCGATAATTCTGACAGAAGCTAAAAGCGCGCGCGCGAATTACCAAACAACTACATAACTTTTCCCTTCAAAATTATGTTGATGTGAACGTCTTTCAAGCTTCATTTATTCTAGAAATTTTTTTTAACAAAGATTGAATGCCGTAAAACAAAAAAAGATAAATTTTTTCGTCAAAAAAGATAATTAATTATGTACAGTATGTATTCTTTTAATGCAGGACTTTTAACTTCTGAATAATATTTATACTGTATAATATATGTGTGTGTACTTTTTAAAAATACTTTAAAATAATTCCATACATATGTACAATAGTTGCTTTATAGTTTCAAATTTAAATGTGTTAAAAAAAAAAGTTCTCCGTGAATTTTTTGTGAGTTTTTCCTACCATCTTGATAATTCGAACTCTTGATAATACGAAGTTTTTCATTGGTCTCTTCAACTTCGAATTATCGAGAGTCGACTATATATATATATGTACTAGCTGTTACCCGCCCACTTCGCTGGGTATTTCATGATATTTTATAAATTTTTACTGCTTATATATATGTATAAATTATTGATATCTAAGTCCTAGCATTAAGAATTCGATTGAATTGAAAAATATATTTATACCTGTAACTGTCACCTGTTGATAAAAAAAAAAGGGCAGAACTCATCTAATTTGTATTTTCTAAAAATCTCTAAAATTGAAGCGTAGAATGATGTTTGCTCTTTCGTATTTCAAAAACCAAGTGGATTCCCGCAAAACCAATTTTCGGTGGATCTCTACTCCGTAAATTGAACATGCAAGCCAAATTTCAAGTCTAAATCTAACAGAAAAAAGCAAAAGTTTTACTATAAATATCCCCGTAATCCCGTTGAGAGCCGTTTTCCAAAATTACTGCTCTTAGCGGATTTCAATTCAACAAAAGAAAAATACAAACCAAATTTCATTATTATAGTCCTTGTAGCTCGAAAAAAGTAATTTTTTTTGTCAATACGTCCCAGTAACCCCCTGCAACCCCCCAGAACTTGATTTGCTTAAAATTTATTCTTAGTGGATCCCTATTCAACAAAAGAAACATGCTTAACAAATTTCAAGTATATGGGTCTAACAATTAAAAACAGGAATTTTTTTCTGTAACTCCTCTTGACCCCTCGCAAACATCTTTAGGGTCAATTTTCATTTTACTCTTTGTTAGAGGAACTCTATTTCATGAAAGGAACATGCCTACCAGTTTTCAAGCAGGATGATCAAGTAGTTTAAAAATGGAAATATTTATCGATTACGCCTCTTAATCTCCCGAAATTAAACTTAGTTGTTGATATTCGCGAAACCCATTTTGTAGCGGTTCTCTACTTTACGAAAGGAATCTGCTTATCAAATTTCAAGACTGTACGTCTAGCAGTTTAAAAATGGGGATAATTGTCTATAACGCCACTTCGGTGTCTGTTTTCACAAAACCCATTTTGTAGGGGAATTACACTCTATGAAAGGAATCTGCTTAACAAAATTTGTGCTTCCAATAAATTAAAAATGCAAAAAAAATTATCAATAATGCCCCTTGAACCCCCGCAACACCACCTAAGGGTCTATTTTCACAAAACACATTTTGTAGTGTATCTCTATCCTATGAGAGGAATCTGCTCACTAAATTTCAAGACTGTGCGTCTAATAGTTTAAAAATAGAAATAATTACTTATATCTGCCCTTAACCCCCCGCAACACCCCTTGGGGGGTCAATTTTCCCCAAACCCGTTTTATAACGGATATGTACTCCATGAAAGAAACATTCCTACCAATTTTCAAGCAGGTAGGTCAAGTAGTTTAAAAACGAAAATATTTATCTATTACGCCACTTAATCCCCCGCAACGCCACTTAGAGGTCTGTTTTCACAAAACCTTCTTATAGCTGATCTCTACTCTATGAAACAAATCTATTTATCAAATATAAAGACTGTGCGTCTAATAGTTTAAAAATGGAAATAATTATCTATAACGCCCCTTAAGTCCCCTCAACGCCACTTGGGGGCAATTTTCACGAAACCCATTTTTAGCGTATCTCTACCCTATGAGAGGAATCTGCTTACTAAGTTTCAAGACTGTACGTCTAATAACTTAAAAATAGGAATTTATAACGCCCCTTAAACCCCCCGCAACACCCCTTAGGGGTCAATTTTCCCAAAACCCATTTTGTAGCGGATATTTACTCCAGGAAAGAAACTTACCTACCAATTTTCAAGCAGGTAGGTGAAGTAGTTTAAAAATGGATATATTTATCTATTACGCCCCTTAATCCCCCGCAACGCCACTTAGAAGTCTGTTTTCACAAAACCCGTTTTGTAACTGATCATTATTCTACTAAAGGAATCTATTTATCAAATTTAAAGACAGTGCGTCAAATAGTTTAAAAATGAAAATAATTATCTATAACGCCCCCTAAGCCCCTGCAACGCCACTTGGTGGACGATTTTCACCAAACTCATATTGTAGCGGATCTCTACTGTTTGAAAGGAATCTGCTAACCCAATTTCAAAATTGTACATTGAGTAGTTTAAACATGGAAACAATTATTTATAACGCCCCTTGCGTTTCGTATTTCGGAAAATCCTTTCTTAGCTGATGTCTACTCTATCAAAGGAACAAGTCTACCAAATTTCAAGTCTGTAGGTTGAATAGTTCCAGAGATTTCGTGATTAGTCAGTCAGTCAGTCAGTCAGTCAGTGAGTCGCTTTTCTCCTTTATATATATAGATAATGACTTCTTCTAACTCTAACTTTACCCCGTTAAATTATTTCCTAGTTCTTTCGCACAAGACCGTTATAATCTTAATCTAATTGCTCGCGCGCATTTGCATCCAATCATTACTCCTGTTACAAAAGAGTCGTACGACCTTCACCACCAGTGTAAAAACTCGGAGCAGACGGTTACGCGCTCTCTTGTCATCATGTAGTCTGCTGCAGCTAGTGTTTGTGTATTATGTTGTGTGTGTATGTCTATTTGTGAGTACGTCCATCTATGTGTCTTCATGTTAAGTGTTTAATAAAGAAGAATAACTTCTCCAAGACTGCCTCCTCCATTATAATGAAAAGGCATCAGCAATCATCATAAATAGTAACCTTATACGTAAACACCAACTCCGGCCACGCTGTGAAAAATCCTTTACTAAATTCGTCTTAATCTTTACTAAATCCGTCATCATCGTTATATATATATAAACACTCATTAATTTATTCTTTTATAGCTTTTAATTATTTTTGGTCCATCCCTTCAGGACCCACGTTTTAATAATAAACTAGCAGGCCGGCTAACGGCAACCTCTTTTGAATTAACTACATCTATCCACTCACCTATATATCTTATGTGACTTCCCACTTACTATAAATACTGAGATTTCTGGAGGCCGCTCTCTTCCGTCTTTGTCTTTAATCATGTAGTAGGCTGCAGCGCGTAGTGTCTTAGTTTTCTTTGTTTCGTCTATTTCCTGTTCTTTATTTAATATGTGGATGCTCATGTGGTTCAATATGTGCAATAAATAGATTTCCAGCAATAAAAGACTGCCTCGCCAATATCAACAGATATAAAACATCAACAATCATAAAAAGTGGATTTAAAATAAAGGAATCCCTGCCACCGACCACGTCTATCACACACACACACACACACACACACACACAGTCGACTTTCGATAATTCGAAGCTGAAGGGACGAATGAAAAACTTCGAATTATCAAGAGAGTCGGAAAAACTCCCGAAATAAACGAGGAGAAATTTTTTTCTAACTCTTTTAAATTTGAAACTGTTAAAAAAGAATTGTACATTTGTATTAAATTATTTTAAAGTATTTTTAAAAAGTACATTTAATATAGTATAAATATTATACAGAAGTTAATGTCCTGTATTGAAAGAAAACATTTATACATTAAAAACAACTATTAAAAGAGTACATGCTGTACATAATTAATTTTTTTTTGACGAAAAAAAATCTGTTTTTTTTTTATTTTGCTTTATGGCATACAATCTAACTTTGTCAATAGATTTTTATAGTATAAATGAAGCTTGAGAAACGTCCGCATCAACATGATTTTTAAGGGAAAAATTGCGTAGTTTGTTTACTGACGACACTTTAGCTTCTGTCATAGTTATATATCGGAGTGAACTTCGATAGTTATCAAAGGGGTTTCAGGGGAGACAAGCAGAGACAATACAACACAAAACATGTAAGCTCCAATCTGTTTCTTACAGATCTCTACATGATAGTGAGTTTTTGAACTGTTGAGAATTTTATTACATCACTTCGAATTATCGCGTGTTGTATTCTGGTTAGCCACAGATTTTACTTCGAAACATTGAGTGTACCAAAACGTATTGTTTTAGTTTGAAATATCAAGCGTTTTTCTAGGGGCCGATGAGCTGTTTCCGAAAATTCTATTTTCAGCGACATTCTAAAACAATTCCCTGGTTTAACCAATCCATCAATTCATAACAAAATTGTGAAGCATAACGCTGTGCATTTCATCGAAACTAAAGGCCAACCCGTCCACGCTAAAACTAGGAGACTTCGCCCGGAAGTTTACGAACAAACTAAAAAAGAATTCGAATACATGATGGAACAGGGAATTTGTCGTCCTTCAAAAAGCATTTGGTCTTCTCCTTTACATGTTGTAAACAAAAAGCCTAACGGAATACGACCATTAAGTGATTACAGAGCACTTAATGCAGCCTCAATCATAGATGCATATCCGATACCCCGTATTCAAGATTTCGGTCAACTACTTTTTAACAAAACAACTTTCTCAAAATTAGGCACTACTCGGGCATATCACCACATTCCAATTCATGAAGGTGATATACCCAAAACAGCGATAATCACCCATTTGGTTTATTTGAATTTCCGTACTTAAATTTTGGTTTAAAGAACGCGGCTCAGACATTTCAACGATTTATGCTCGGAATTTTAAGAGGTCTTCATTTTTGTTACACCTAATTGGATGACATCTTAATTTTCTCAGAAAACGAAAATTTACATAAACAACATGTAACTAAAGTACTTCAAAAACTTAACAGTTATGGACTTAAACTCAACGCTTCGAAATGTGTTTTTGGTGTTCCGGAGGTAGAATTTTCAGGCCATCTCATTACCCCAAACGGGACAAAACCTCTACCTAATAAGGTAGAAACAATTATCAATTAAAAAAAACTGGAAACTATTAGTGGATTGCGGAAGTTTTTAGGAATGTTAAATTTCTATCGTAGATTTATACCGCATGCTACTTAGAGAATTTTTAAATATAGTGCTTACGCGACAGGGAGCTATTCGCAGTCTAAGCAGCTATCAAGGACTTCAGGTTTATGCTAGAAGGACATAATTTTACAATCTTTACGGACCATAAGCCATTAACATTTGCTTTTAAGCAAAAACTAGACAAATGCTCTCCGAGACAAAATCGGTAACTTGATTTCATTTCTCAGTTCACAAGACATTAAATACATAAAAGGCACTGAAATGTAGTTGCGGACACATTGTCGCGCATTAATGAAATCACAATGCCAGGTCTGATCGATTATAACGAAATCGCATCAGTTCAATTGGATGATAACGAATTAATTAACTTATTAAATTCAGATAATTCCTTGCAATTAAAAAAGATTAAAATTCCTAATTCTGACTTAGAATTATATTGCGATGTGGCAACTGATACTGTACGTCCCTATGTACCCCAAAAGTTTAGGAAACTAGGCAAGAGGCGTGTAAAGTTACGGAGTTCCTACCCCCTTAGGGGGTGTACCTCCACATCAGAGTTATTAAGATAAGTTACTGAATTTAGATTTACATAAATTAAAATAAAGAGAAAAAATTTAAGTATTAAGAGGATAATTAATGGGCATTAATTAAATAAATAGAGGCTAATTAGAGGCATTGGCATTACGCCTGCTAAAGATAGCGAGCGGACGAAGTCCGTTCGCCTTGAAACGATTGGCCCATTCGATAGGTTTCACTGGGTGGGCTGAGCCTCCCAGTGATTTGATTGGCGGAGCCACTTAATCCTATCGGTGGGCGTGGAAAAAACAGATGGCACGTTCGGAGTGAACGGCCGGATCAAAAGGTTTCGAACAACATATGTTGTAAGAAAACCAGAGAAAAGAAAAACTATGGGAAACAGAAAAATAATTTGGAAAAAAAGTATTTTTACTTTGGAACCATCTTGCTCAATTGCCAGCTAAAAGCTATGATTTAGAATAAAAAGGAGTATCGCGAACGGGCGCCATGTCAGCTCGCGATGAAGGGAGAGTTGATTTACGGGGGAATGAAGTCATTTACAAAATGAAAAATAATAAAAACGAGATACTGATAGAATTAATACAGAGCAAGTCCCATGCTACCATCTGGTGGCCGGGGAAAGAGAAAGAAGATGATCCAAGCGCAAAATTGAATCTAAAGATACACCCTCTCGATTCATGACTGCGCCGAATCATGCTTCATAAAATAAGTTAAACCGTGACTCCCAGCACGGCTCTATGATAAATACAGGAGTAATAGGGAGTTAAAGCATTAAAAAACAATGAGTAATAAGAAAAAATTTACTATTAAAAATTTTTGAAGTTCCCATTTGCATTTCTGGTGAATTACACCCTGAGCCGTTTGGCGTAGGGGAAATTCACGAAATGCTGGTCGAGAAGAGCTCTTGGTCTTTTGAGCGAGGAAGGCACTGCTGGGTCATATGCAGGCTGATTTTGTATAAGTTCGTTGGGAACTTGTGGTATTTTATCAAAGAAACGTTTTGAAATATTTTGTATGTAAGGAAGAGTGGGTTGCACTTTTAAATCACGGTAAATAACTTCATTCCTGACATACCAGGGAGCATTCACTATCTGTCTCAAAATAGAGTTAGAAAGTGTGTGCAGTTTACGGATGTGATACATGCCGGCGGAGCCCCAGATGGGGGAACCGTACAGCATGATCGGTCTGATGATTGAGTTAAAGAGCAAAACCTTGTGCCTGATCGCTAGTTTGCTATTCTTAGAGAGTAGCTGTTTCAGCATACTATGAACAATGTTCGCCTTTCGGCGAGCTTGTTCAATATGATGGGCAAAAGTTAATTTTGCGTCTAAAAACAACCCTAGGTATCTGTAAACATTTACCCAGGGGATGGGTTGACCGAAAATGGTGACAGGGGTTAGGCCCACTGGTAATTGGTTTCGCCTCGTGAACATAAGGCAGGCACTTTTGGAGGCGTTAACTTTAATTTTCCAGTCCGTGAGCCAGAGCTCAAGCAAAGAGACATAATGTTGAAGATTAGAGATTACCACGGAGAATCTCATCTTGTGAAATAATGGCAGTTTAGGAAACTTTGTTTTGATAACGTTCACAATTTAGCTCACCCTGCAATTAGAACCACGTCTAAATTAGTTCGTAATCGCTTTGTGTGGCCTACTATTAACAAATATTGTACAATTTGGGCTCGACAATGCATACTTTTCCAACGCTCTAAAGTGCACAGACATACGGTCGCACCACTTCAGAAATCCGTTAACACGTCTACACGGTTTGATCATGTGCATATATATCTAATCGGTCCGCTTCCACCGTCGCAAGGATCTACGTTCTGCATGACCGCTTCACCAGATGGGCAGAAGCTACACCTATTCCTGACATTAAAGCAACGACAGCAGCGGACGCTTTTTACTCAACCTGGATTGCTCGTTTTGGTGTTCCTACTACGATCACTACCGATCAGGGAGGCCAATTCGAATCCTCCCTATTTCTAGCTCTTGCTAGACTACTGGGGGCACAGTGAATACGCACCACCCTAAAAGCCACGGGCTAATCAAAGAATTTCATCACCCACTAAAGGCAGCAATCATGTGCCATGCAACCGAAAAATGGATAGAAATTCTTCCAACTGTTCTTCTCGGTTTTCGAACAGCGCTTAAGGAAAACTTGGACTGCACATCAGCGGAATTAGTGTATGGCAAAACTCTCCGATTACCAGGTGAATTTTTCATCGCAACTAAAACGGCAAGCGATCCAGTCCAATTCGTTGAATGACTGCGAACTCCCAGGCAGCATCTACAACCCACACGTTCACGGGGTAAACAAACTATTTTTGTGCACAGCGAACTACACAAGTGTACACACGTGTTTGTTAGATGAGATTCAGTTCGTCGACCACTTCAAGCACCTTATGACGGCCCGTACCCTATTATTAAACGCAGTGATAAGTGTTACAAGGTGAACATTCACGGTAAGCCTACATCGATCTCAATTGATACGCTGAAACCTGCGTTTACGCATAATGTAGACGATACTCTTCACATAGAAACGAGTGATACAAAGACCAGGCCAAACCTTAGGAAAACTCGTTCTGGTCGTCGTGTTCACTTCCCTGATTATTTCGTATCATCACAATGATACTGGAGGGGGAGTATGCAGCGGTGTTCACCAAAGACCCATTTCCCGTCGGGAACGAGTGACGTCTCAACGGTCAAGCAGTTACTCGTGGGAAAGTATTCCAGGGTGGACACCCCGGCGCTGATGTCATAAGGGAAGTCACCTTCTGACCTTCCTTGATCTATCCGACAGTAAGGTGCCGGCGAAGTTCCCACGCCAGCCGGCGGTCTCAAAGTACACCGCGTGAGGGGGATTTGGACCAATAGAAGAATGGTTTCACCGAATACGTCCAAACAGAAGTGACTACACATCACGTGTCACTTTCGTGGGCGGGTCGTATTCTACCTTTAAAGAGACTCTGGAATCGCGAGAAAAGACAGAGAGCGACACGAACACAGAGACAATACTCTTAACTCCAACGGTCTCTCCAATTCCAACAGCCTTACCAGAACCTGCGCCCCAGCACTTTTCCAGCTCGTTTTAACGCCGCCTTCATCAGGAGCAAATAACAGTGAACTCAACAGCACTGCCTGTAATAGAACATTATCGTCCCGTCATTAGCCCCGCGGCACATCTTTAATTGTAACTATTTAATAAAAAGTAACTAAAATATGTAGAATGTTTCTTTGTTGACCAAAGTAGGAATTGACTTAATTTTTTTTATATTACTTGTTTGTAACTTGTGTGGTCACTGCATTTAAATCAAAAGATTTAGCAACGTATGGCAATTAAAAGAGAAACACAAAGTTTTAAAATGTACTGAAATAGTTCATGAAAATGCTTGTCATGATAGTTCAAAAATAGTTCATGAAAATTTGATAGTCTGTACGTGTTTGAATAAAAATGTTAAATGAGGTATCTTTCATAGTTAAAAGCTATATCACGTTTATTGAGCTAATGTGTAAGGGAATTTTTCTAATTTAACATTAGAAAAAATAATTTTTTTACTCTCTCTCTTAATAGTTTTTATTACATTTCACTTTGTGCGAAGGTTTTACTTGTTATTATTTATTTCTTGAACCATATTAGTGAATCCTTGTTGTAGAAGTGCTCTGTTATACTTGGGTGGATCGCATAATGGTGAGGGAAAAAATAACTTCATTTTAGTGAAGAATCAAAGGTTGAAGTTTGATTTAAATCAGGGATTTTTTGTATGTTAGCATTTAGGTGTTACAAACACAGCTGTTTTCCCATTCTTCAAATTCATGCTCTGTGACTTCCTGCTACCTTATGGATTATACGTCCAGTCGTGCCATAAGTTGATACAAAAATTTGAGATCGTCTGCTCTTAAATCAACCACAGCAGACGATATTAAATTTATTCTTGCCTACCGGTACATTATTTTTGTGATCTCGATAGGAGAATAAAATTTAATTTCAATTTGCTTAATTGAAGGTTTGCGTTTAATTTCCCAGCAATAATTATAAGATGACAATCAATTTCATCATTTCCTCCAAGTTTATATCTGGAACTCTCAAATCAACATCTCAGTCAGTAGCCCACAGAAGGAGTGTGGATTGCCACATTTTTTTACACCATGCTCAGTTTTTGTTACAGTTAACACAATACAATTATCAAGTTAATCATTTATAAAAATACAAAAATATAAATTAATAAATAAAGTTTAAAAATTAATAAAGATTGTTTCAAATTATATGGTGTATCAATACTTTTATTATATGATATTTTAAAATTATAATTAATAAGAATTCCTGAGTAATCCTTTAAGTACAGAGAACTAAGTTTAGCTGACTTGTACAGCCATCTAGTGAGGGAAACCTGCAGATATCATCTGCAATATTTTTCAGATAATTGTTGTCCTTCACGCATGTTGTTCCAAATGAGTCAGAGCTTTAACACTTTTACGAGTAACAGAAGTGAGCAGCAGATATTACTTAGTTTCAAAAAAGGAAGAGCCCATGGGTGTGATTTAAGATCTGAAACATTTAGACATCAAAACGTTATTCATTTACCAACCAATACGGGATTTTCTGGGACCAATTGCATTGCAGACTGTAGTAGATCCGGTCGTCGAGAGAGCCAAGCTCGGTGAGAACACCAGGTCTCGTCAAAGCAGTCAGGGTATGCTCAATTCGCAAAAATTCCTTAATTTCAAATGTTCGTTCTCAAATAGTTTTAAATGGACAGATAAAAAGCTCTTACCTGTCATAAATTGGGCTATCAACAACGCCAAATCATAGACGAACACAAATTTAAATTAGATTATCACAAGGCACAGTATACATTTTGCTGTCATAAAGTAGACAAAATAAAGCGACTGCAGCGCCACTACGATTTAAACTACAACTATGTAAAAACTTGTGAAAATCCTTGTCGAGAAAAACTCTTCTTGCTAAACAAATGAAGGCGTCAAAAAGAACAAATGTATTTCATAGAAAACGAAAAGCTTTGATCAAGAGGTTATCGAAAAATAACCTCCATTGCCTCCTAACTGGATATTTTCTTTCAAAGTAATTAAAGCGCCAAAGGTACCTAAAAGCAATGCTACGGCAGCACGCTCATAACGATCACAAATTCTGTTTACCGTTTTAAAAATTTATGACAATGAAAAATCTTTCAAACGCCAGAATGACGATGTATATGCAAGGATTGCCCAAGAAGCTAAGAGAAACAATGTATAAAAAAATTACGTCAATTCTTACTTAGGTCAACAAAGAAATTTTTTATTTTAGTTACTTTTTATTAAATAATTAGAATTAATATAAATATGTATATACATATGACAAATCACAATATCAAGTTGCAAAATAGAAAGCAATTTTATAAATATTCCTTTCTATATATGGTGTTGGGCCGGCTGGCTGGTTTGTCGCTGGCCTTCTGCATCCATGGTTGCGGGTTTCTACCCTGGCCCAAGTCAGTGGATTTTCGTGATGCAGAAAATCGACAGCGGCTATTTCGTATGATTATACGGCATGCAAAAGATCCCTAGAGTGTCTGTTTGGCTTGGGCTCTCTTGGCAAAATTAAATCCTGGTACAGGTTCGCATCGTCCGAGATCAGGTGCCTCCCTCTGTGGAGGAAACTGGGCGTCAAAACTACCTGCGGCAATTCGTATCCACCTTTATGGCGCCGCACGAATGAGTGATACCAGCTCTTGGGTATGTATTAGGTCTGCAATGGTAAAAGTACCAATCCGCAGCCTCATTGGATAAAAAAATATATGGTGTTGGACTACTGTTTTTTATTTATTCATTAACTAAATTTAGTTATTCCAATAAAACAGTATGGCAAAAAGAAATCACATTCTCAGATATTAGGCCATCCCAGGTGGGATTCGAAACCACGACCTTTAGATTAGAAGTCCATTGCGCTACAGGGACACAAAGAGCGATTTTCCTTTATATGTATGGTATAGAACTATTATTTTTGTTACTATTTATTCATTAATTAAAAAAATTAATGAATTAATATTTGAAAAAAATTGTATTAACACCAAGTGTTATCCACTAGAAGTTTAAAAAGATGTATTTGAACTTGAGTGAATGAATAAAGTATTTTATTGACGATTGGAAATTTGAACATTATATATATATAGGGAGAGTGTGAATTAACAGTAGGAATTAAAAAGGGTTACAGAGAGCTCATCATCCAATTTCCATTCTAACATGGCAAGGTGTTAGCTATAGCGTCTCAGTTTCATTTTTGAGAGAAAAGTGTGAAAAACACGGCAAAAGTTTATCAAAATACTATCATTAAACTAACAGTGAAGCCCCTGAATGTATACCTGTTTAAAAGAAACAATTAAACTTTTCAACTGGACTTTGCTCCTGTTCATGAAGAAGATGACCCGGTGGTAATGGAAAGAAAATGTATTACGGAATGCAATAGAACACAAAGAAAGAGAGATTGACCATAAAATCCACTTAACTATAAATTGAGGTCAGTATTGAAGGCAAAGGTGTGCCAAAAACGACATTACTATTAGAACAGTCTTAAACGTTCTTTAAAGAAAGCAGGGATGATAGAGTGCGCGCCTCGTAGATAAATAACTCGACAAATTCCGTGTTAAGTCAAAAGATCATTTTGAGTAAAAGGTTTCAATAGGTTAAATTTTAAAGTAAAATAAAACTTTAAGGCGATTTAATTTTAAATTTTATTATAAAGTTTTCAATTTTAACTCCTTTACTATTGTATCAGAACTTATGGCCTAATTAGGTATTCTTCAAAATCATCCCCAACATAAAGATTTGGTAGTTTCATAATTAGCAGGACTGGATTATATTATGGCTAGTTAAGTTAAAGAAACTACTTAGTACTTGATTAAGAAAATTAATAACAAAAATCAATTTTCAAAAGTATAAATGCTTTTTCTACATGTTTGTTTAAAATCACGAGAAAGTACATCGAAATACTATTATCAAAATAGATATACTCTTGCATATCTTTGAATAATGCATTATTTTTGTTAACTACATGAGAATATTACTTTCATTACTATAGTCTAAAATACATAAAAAATAAAATGCTGAGCTTAATTTCACAGAAACTGAATGGTGCAAATTTTCCAACTATTTTCCTTTCCCAACCTAATTTAAGAATATTAATATTTTTAAGAGATAATAAATTTTAAAATTTACTTCTCAGGACACAAAAGTATAAAAAAACCTTCTCTATTAAGAAAGAAAGAAATCAAATTATTTAATCAATGAGGAATCTTTTTCTCCTTTTCTGAAAAACTTTGGCAATCCTGTAATTTTACAGCTATGCATCAATAAATTTCCATTTCATTGTCAGTTTAATAAAAAGCAAGGAAATGGTCAAAATTAAAAATTCAGAACAATTTATTCTAATATTTCAAATACAAATGCAGGATAAAATGCACTTTCAGAATTACCCCTCTCGCTGCACATCCCGCGATTTCCATGGGCAAAGTACACGTAGTAGAAGTAGCTTCACTATGCAGCGAGAGGGTTAAGACTTATTTTTCACTCATTTCATAATTTAAATTACATTACACGAATTTCACACTAAAAATGTATTATCTTGATACAAAATCTGTAAACCATCAAGAATATAAATAAACGATTTTATTAAGTAATGATTATATTAATAAAAAATGTTACGTTACAATATTTCATATAAAAAAAACTTTTAAAATATTTGAATCAGTAGTTTCTAAAATTATCCAAGTGATCCACAGAAAATGCTTCATTAATAAATTTCTATATAAAGAAATTTTGTTAACTAATTATACAGGAACATAAACTTCATTAAATCGTGTTCAAGAGATTAAAAATATTAAATTGTTAAAAAGAATATATTTATAAAGTAAGAAATTCAATTAAAAAAGCATAAAAATAACCTTCTTATTTAAGTTGTCTTTTATCTCAATTGAAATGTGGCATCTTTTATTTATAATAATTTCAACTTTTATTATAAAAAAAGACATTCAATGAATTTTAAAATTAAAATAAGATTCTGTAGTTCATAAAAGATTTTGTATGATTTATTTTTCAATTTACATAACTTTATAAAATTGTTTAAAAATTTTAGATCAAAGTTTTTAATTCTAAAATAAAATACAAAATGTGTTAAGATCCAATAAAGATTTATTTCACAAACATGATTATTTTCATTTGATGTAAAAAAAATTTGATTTTCAGCAGATATACATTGGCATTGATCTCAAAAACAATATTTTCAGAAAACCAAATGATAGTATGAAACAAACAAAAATGATGATTTATTTTAAACATATTACTTGTGCACAAAAGTACTCAGTACTCATAATGTTCCATCTATCTACAAATATTTTACAATTATATACAACATACATAAACTCATTCAATATAAATCACAATGGAAATGAACTATAGCATATGTAAATAATGCCTTTAGCACCTTTTTTTTTTTGGACAAATCATTTACCATACAATAAAATAAATTATTTGCATGATACTGTAAGACTACATAAATTAATGATATACATTTAACTATACAAGCAAATGAAAACAATAACAGCAACCATAACTCCCTTCTTTATGAGTTACTACATAGTGCTCTGTAGAAATCTATTTTATGTAATTAATTTTATTCATTTTATAAGATAAATATTAAAAACAAATATTTATATATTTCAATAGGAAATAAATTTTAAATAAATTAAGATTTTGTTAGAATAAAGGAAATAATTGCATCAAAAAGAATAAAATATATAATTTTAACAAATTTTACCTATTAAAGTTACAAATTAATCATACATTTATAGTTAGAAGAGTAGAACAGGATAAACATCTTTTAGTCTTTTTGCAACAATATCTGTGAAGTTATTAAGGTATAGGGTGTCCGAAAAGCATGACTACACCCCCCCCCCTTTCAAAAGTTAATTAAAAATAAACCAACAAAGATTTCCACATTTGCATTTTTTATGCCCCTTTGAAAAAAGATTAAAGTTTCTATGAAATGAAATGCAAATTAGATGGTGTAGCATCCATGTTTTGCAACATTCTTGTTTCAAAATGGCTTTACTGAAAGCACAAGTTGTAGCATGGTTTATGAATTTAAATTATCAACATATGTACAGAGTAAATGGGACACCCCCACACTGGAAATTGGAAGCGAGGAAAAGCTGCCCCAGTGACGGATAAAAGAAGTCTACCAGTGTAGCCACCCAGACCTCTAGACACAACCCTTTGGACTACTTGTAGGGATATGTGAAAAACATTGTTTATCAATTACAATTAGCGACCCTGATGACATGAAATTACAATTACAGTGGCCATTCAGATTGTTGATCTTGCAATGCTTTATAGAAAGTGGATAAAAATCTTGTATAAACTTGATTTGTTATACATAACTAATAGTGTACACATAGAAACTGTGCAATAAAGCATTGTAAAAAAACTTAAATGTTTTCTTTTTGGAACAAAAATATCGGTAAGCGAATATATTTTTTTGCAATAAATATTTTAAAGTGTACTCATTCTTTTCAAATACGCAGTAATTTTTTTGTATAAAGATCATTCACAATCAACAAAAATAGATTTTGACACTTCAGCATCTTTGACTATGACAATGAAATGATTTTTAAAAAAAGCACACAAGTATATAGTTTTCTCTAAATACTTGCTTGAATTTTTGTTCCTTTAGCAAAACACAAACAAATGTAGTAATATATATATACATTATATATATATACAAACATAAATTTAATAGTTATGAGGAATTTAGGGTACTTTTCTGTTTCAGGGGTCCCCTAAAAAAGAAAAAAAAAGCCAAATACCAGTAAAAATTTATTAATTGTGGTAAGCCAACCACTCAATTCATGATTTTGAGTGCTTATGGACAAAATATGCAGAGAAAACTTTAAAAAACACACACCTTATTTTGTGTTTGGTGTTCAATTTGGCAAGAAAAAAAATTAACCATTGCAAATGGTCCTTCAAAACAAAAACAAAAAGTACCAAATTTAGTATTTTTCTCACAAATTTCATTCATTCTATTACATAATCAAACATCCAGAAAGCATTTTTACAATAATACCACACAATTACATCATACAATTCATTGAACAATCTGAAACACCATTTTTTCCCCTAGCTCTAAGATACCTGATGTCATATAATAGATATTTTCTCTCAAATCAATCCTCCCCTTTTTTTCAGCTTTCAGCATATTTCCACAACCCTTTATCATAACCTTCATAGACATGATTCAAAAGAACTCTTCTCCTGCTATCACAATACCTACAAACATGAGGGGAAATATTACTCAATTAAAACAAGATAACAAACTTTAAATAAAACATGAATAAAAAATAATCGGTAACACAAGATAATAAAACCAGTGATCCCAAATTTGAAATGGAAATAATCCACACACATACCCCTCCCCACAATTTTATCATATATATATATATATATATATATATATATATATATATAAATATATTACTAATGAATATAATAATAAAATATAAAAATATTACTAATGAAATTTTAGATTAAATATTTAGAAAAATGAAAATGCAAAAAGAGGTTTAGAACTATTAAAGGCATAACCTCTTTACATAAAAAATTGTTTGAGTTGTTTAACTATTTAATATTAAATAAAAAGATTAAAAATTATGTGTTTCAAAGATTTTAAAACATCTACTATATTTTTTTGTATAATAAAATGGTAACAAGTGAATTTTGCCTAGAATGTCAAAAGCAGGAAACAAAATTCAATACAATGTCTCAGAATTTAAATTTGAAGAGTAAAAAGCTAGACACAGGTTACTGAATTATGGAAATTAAAATTGATAGGCAAGTTTATTTTCAACCTTGCATCAATTTTGAGTAAGTTGTATTATTTATTGAATAATGTCAAAAAGAATATGAAGCAAAATCTTGCACTGTAAGACTATGAGTAACTAATGGAAAGAACAATAAGAATTCAAAGGTTTGCAGCTTCACAAAAAATATTGTTGTTGTTGCTAATGCCACCTGTCTGACGTAGTCAGATCGAGGCCCACGAAATTCATCATGGCATCAGGCTATATTGTACGCCTGTCGTTAGCCGTAGCTTTGAGCACCATGCAGGTGACAGTACATTTTGGCTCGGTTCCACCCCAATTTTGAGGGAGAACACCCTGGGAGTGGTCAGGGGTTTCCCACCTCTCTTCCCCTTCCACCAACCTCACCAGAGGACTTGCGGCTCGACAGCTATTTAGAGTAATGCTGATACAGCAAGCTCAGGCTTTTTCTCTTGAAGAATAAAAGAATGTAAAACACTTGAAGGAGATTCGTTCTCGGTATCTTCTGCTCTGTAAGCACATGACTTACCCCTAGACCAAAATGATCACTTCAGTCTGGAGGCAAGTTAGTGGCTTATATGGATACCACCGCCACACACTGCCCTACCAGTGAGTCGGTAGGCGAACAATTTTTATAATGAGGGTGTGAGTTGTTGCTTCATTAGGTGTAACGGCTTGCCTGTCGTGTCATTTTGGGTGTGATGGGTTGTGGGTTGTGTCATACGTGTGTGACAGCTTGTGGGTTGCATCATTTGTGCAAGACAGCTTTTTGGTTGCATCATTCATGCGACACAGCTGTTGTTTGTTGTGTCATGTGTCTGAGGGCTTGGTTGCATTTGGGGTGGATAGATGGTGCTCCAATTGCTGCACGAAAGTTGTGTTTGTTCAAAGTTCCCAGGGTCACCAATGAAGGAGATTTGTTCTCGGTACCTTCCGTTCCGTAAGCATATGACTTACCTGTAGACCAAAATGATCCCTCTAGTCCTGAGGCAGTTAGTGGCTTATATGGATACCACCACCACACACTTAATTTATCAAAAGTAGCAAAGAACATGGTTTTAAATACATGGCACATATACCCAAGATTGGTGTGGTTGCATAAGTTCTATAGTGACAAACAGCAATTTGTCATCGATAGTGGCAAAAAGAATTAGAATTTTGATGACCTTAATGACTGGACTCATTATTGGTATGATTTACAAAAGGAGAGTAATTTTTTTTTAAGGCTGCAAATGAAGAAGTCATGGTTTAAGAATCATTTGACTTCAATGAACAGGTATTCTTACACTTTTTCCAATAGTTTCCGAACATTAGATGAATATGCATGCAAATTAGAGAATGATTTCCAATCTTTTCTGCACTTTTGGTGTATAGTGTAAGATATTCATTCATATAAACAATATCTGACACTTTTGATACAAAATGTATAATTAGCAACATCCAATTTATTGAATTCTTATTCCATACAAATATTAAATAAATACTAACAGATTTCAGGAATCAAAGTTAAGTAAAAATACTTAATTGACATGTTTCAAAGGCTCCCCCTTGATTATTTGTACTAATGCCTATAATAACAGAAAACTTTTCACAATTAGTTTTAGTTAAAAACACACACAAACTATGAATTTTCTTATTTTATTTTAAAAACATTATTTATGCAATATAAATAATATTAAAGCTAACACATATCATTAATTTTTAAAAAAATAAATGAATGGATTTATTGTTTATTAATATTGCACTTTAGAGTAATAGGATACCCTTAGAGATGAAGCTCCTAATTTTAAACCACTGTCAAGTGACAAGGATAACACCCAAGTTGATTCCATAGTCTTGCAATTTTCATGCGAGTTTGCAGCTTGCAAACTTTGAGTTTCTACATAGGTTCTTAGTAGCATCATGATACAACAGATCAGCCACATGTTCTCAACCCTAACCATTTAGGTACTGTCCCCCCCCCCCAAATAAATGAAAATAAAATGTTAAAATTTTATTTATTTTTATCAATACATAAAGAGTCGTGCAAAATAACTCTCGTCAAAGCACTTGAAAGCATTGCTCTCCTCCAATTTTAGATACATATTAGCTGACCCGGCAAACGTTGTTTTGCCAAATAAATTATTTCTAGTGAGTATTTTGGTAGTCAAATAAAAAATAACTAACTCATTATAAATGTGTGGGGATGTGGTATATGACTGAAAGAGGAATGATGCGCTGTGAACGATGACGGCTTATAAAAGTAACAAAGCCCCAAACATTTCTTTTTTGAATTTTTTGTACTTTTATTATTTTTTTACTAATAAATTTCAAATTACATCTCTATCACAAATTATGACAATTAAAAAATAACATTATCAGTCTCTTAGTGCAATGGAGTATACGATATTTTTAGCGAGTCCATCTTTAACCAACGCAAACAAACTGGATGGTTTACCCACGGCAGAACATGCCACGTATAATTGTCCATGTGAAAAACGCTGTGTGCCCAAATCTGAGCCACAAACAGACATCGTTTGGCCTTGCGACTTATTGATTGTCACTGTGAATGCCAATCTAATTGGAATTGCACTTTTCCTGACGCGCAATACATCCCAGCTGGCTCATTTTTAAATTTAAGCGCATTACAACGCAGACATTCCTTGTCCATAGCGCTAATTGTCACATTCGAATGAGCATAATATTTAACATTGAGCTCATACTTGAATGCTAGACGACGGAATGAATCAGATGTAAATGCTCGATGTTCTTGTTGGTGTTGTTGGTCATTTGCTCTGAGTCTGTCAAATAGGAATCGACACGCTTGTCTTTGTTCTAATCGTCTTTGTTGATTTTGTTCAACTCCTACCTCTTGTGATTAACGCAACTGCACCATATTCACACGCACATCTTCATTATCCTGTTGGATTTGTTCGTCCTTTCTTTGAGCTCTTCCATTTCGCATGTGTTAGATTTAGTAATTCAATGACCTAAATCAGACCCTTTGCGTCTTGCTGGCATTATTTACTGTACAAAACACACAAATAGATCAAATTGAAGTACTTGATGCTAGAAAACAGTATACTGATAATGTATCTGTTTTTTTATTATTTTACCTCAATCTTTCAAAATTATAAAACATATTTCTTTACATTGAAAAGGATTCCCAAAAATTATGAGCGCACTGAGTATTAAAGTTTTATTAATTGGTGTTTAATAATAAATAAACTAATAAATAATAACTCAAAATGTCTGAAAATATACAGAAATGGTTTATACAGGTAACACAATAGTTGTTGTTGGAGAGAGCGCTTGTAACACGTGTTGAAAACTATTGATTTATAGGAGATCACTTAATTAACTGAACGTGAGAACTATCTTGAGCAAAATGGGAATAAATAATTATAGCACTGTAAAATGATGATACATTTAGATTCATAAAAAATAAATTATGGTGGAAAAAATCCTTTAATCATTTGTGCTTTTCGAAATATCATAAAACTCTTTCACTTGGAAAAAAGCTCAACAGAAATATATTATTTACAACTTCCTAAATGACAGGGATGTATTTATCGTCCTATAATTTTTCTCTGACAGAGTAGTATTTTCACATCTGGCGCGAAACCGATTTTCGACGCCAAGCGAAACAGCAGACAGAGGTTTTAAGGTTTTTAATTAATATCTTCTCAACTAATTGCAACATCGGAATGAAAAGTAGTTTACGTTCTATTCTCAGACCTACTGAATATATGCACAAAATTTCATAAGATTTGGTCTAGTCGTTTCGGAGGAGTTTGGCTACAAACACTGTGACAAGAGAATTTTATATATTAGATATTTCATCAGTAAAGACAAATTCCAATAATATATGTATTTATTTTTTAAAAAAAAATATTATGAATTCACAAAATGATTTCAGATTACCCTTAGATTAGAATAATGATTCATTTGTCCATAATGAATATTAGTAAATAACCTATAGAAATTATTTTTAAAAAAAAGAATCTTTTATACATATTGTTAAAATATAAAGGTATTTTTTAAGAATATATATATATATACATACACCATTAAAACTGTATAAAACTTAAAAATAAAGAATTACTTTTTATAAAAATATACACTGCTTTTTAAAAAAAATTTTACTACACAATTTCTATTTCAATAGAAAGTAAATCATCACCCAAATGCAAACAGAGAAATGAATTTAAAAAAATTACCTAAATTTGTCCTGAACAATTTGTTTTAATACAGTTAGGTTATCCAAAGTAATATCAACATAATAATGTTCTAAATATTCTGACAATTGTTCCACTGCATTTTGCAGATCATATTGGTTAGCCTGTGAGATAAAGAGCTCATTTTAACCACATGTTTGAAATAACTACAAACATATATATAAAGCAATTTCAAAACTAAAGAACAAGTTAGTTGACATAAAATAATGTTGTAACTAATGCTTAGTAAAATAAATTTAAATCATTGGTATAGTAACAGAATGAATTTAAAATTTCACAATTATTATTACAGTACATAAAAAAAAATGAAAATATTAATCTAATGGTATAATAAAATAATATTGAGAAAATGCTAAAATTCATTTGAAGCCAAAAAAAGCACAGAAATCTATTTAATAGATGTTTATATATATACTAGCTGACCCGGCAAACGTTGTTTTGCCATATAAATTATTTCTAGCGAATATTTTGGTAGTCAAATAAAAAATAACTAACTCATTTTAAGTGTGTGGGGATGTGGTATATGACTGAAAGAGAAATAAATGGAAAGCTGTGAATGATGACAGCCTATAAAAGTAACAAAACACCAAATATTCATTTTTTGAATTATTTGTACTTTTATTATTTTAACTAATAAATTTCAAATTACATCTCTATCACAAATTATGACAATTAAAAAAATATATTATCAGTCTCTTAGTGCAATGGAATGTACAATATTTTTAGTGAGTCCATCTTTATCCTACACAAACAAACTGGATGGTTTACCCATGCAAGAACATGCCACATATAATGGTCCGTGTGAAAAACATGGTGTGCCCAAATCTAAGCGATAAACAGACTTCGCGTTTGGCCTTGAGACTTATTGATTGTTATTGTGAATGTCAATCTGATTGGAAATTGAATCCGTTTGAATTCAATTGGCATATCTGTGGGAATAATAGGAAAACGTGGTAGTAATACATCTTATTTCCGGAACTTGCCATTCAAAATGCTAGCTTCCACAAAGTTTTCAATCAATTTTTGATGACTAATCACGTGCCATTGCACAGCTGTGGTGGGTTCAAATTATGAAGCAAAATAACCGGAGATCCAACCTTCAGTTGTAAATGGTGCGGTGGCATGCCTGGCAAATCCAATGAGCTCAAAAACTCTGCTGGTTAATTTACATCTACATTGGTATCGTAAACTGCATCGATAGATTTGTATGACATTAAGTCCCCAGGCAACACCTGTACTGAATGTACACACAAAATTTCAAAAGAATCGGTCTAGCCGTTTCATTTATTTTGTGTCACATATTTGAAATAATAACGAAGTAAAAAAGATTAAGTTTTTCGCAAATATTTTAGACATTTTTGTTTTATTAACCATGCAATATATAAATTTTTGAATTAAAGATATGTACAAAGAAATGGGGAAAAAAACTTTCACTCGCCAAATTTGGTGATTTTTGATTTGCTATAGACACCCATTTTGCTATTGTAACCCATGAGCAGGTCAATTTGGACGGCAGAACAGAAAAAGTCACACATCTGGCGCGAAACCGATTTTCAACGCCAAGCGAAATAAACGGTGAAAAGAGCAACACACAGGAGTAAAACAATTACACGTTTTAAGGTTTTTAATTAATATCTTTTCAACTAATTGCAATATAGGAATGAAAAATAGTTTACATCCTATTCTCAGACCTACTGAATATACGCAAAAAATTTCATGAGAATCGGTGAAGTCGTTTCGGAGGAGTTTGGTTACAAACACTATGACAGGAGAGTTTTATATATTAGATAAAAAATTAAGATACATTTTTAGCTGCATTGCTAACAAAGAGAAATTGTACATTTACTCCTTTTCAATTTTTTAAGACACTTTGTACACTCAGTTTCACATTATTGTTTATGTGATAAGAAGTAACAGTGATAATTCATTTTATTGTATATTGTCTAAATTTCTTTTTATGCGTATTTGTAAAACATATATTAAATGATAATGAAATATGATTACAACTTAATTACTTGTACAAAATTAAAAATAAACAAAATAATATGCACAAAACAATTGTTAGAAAAAAGAAGGGGGCATTTTTAATAACTTTTGCAATTCCCACAAATAGAAAAAGTTGCTAATACTAAACTATGATATTAATGTATTAACTTATAGTTAATAGTTAAGAGAATCCACTCCCATTATTAATATTCCAAATTTCATTTGATTCTAATATTTAGTTCCAGGGATAATTCAAGGAAACAGCAAAGTAGCTATATCCTAGAATAAGGTGTCAAACTCAAAGCCTAACTTCAGCCAAACAAACAAGGTTTAATTTTAAGTGGGCTGCAAAAAAAAATTAATATTTATAGAAATGTAAGTTTATTTCGAATAATACTTTATAATAAACATATATAAAAGAACAAGAAAAGTTTAATGTTTACGTCCTGACACTTCACATTTCTTTTCTGCTATTATCTTTCCTATTTCGGGAGAATTTTTAAAATTTTATTATATATTATTGTGTGCCGATATATTGGTAAGGCCGCTAAAATGTATGTTGTGGGCTGCATGCAGCCAGTGTCCGCGAGTTTCGACACCTGTGTCCTAGAATATTCCATGTAACAATTCATATATCATACACCACAAGATAAATTAATCAATAATTAAAAAAATTATAAAGAAGTATACAATTGTTAAGATTTTATGATTCTTATGATATAAGCTTTAATCTTGAATATTTCTGTTTATAAAGAAATGCCTCAAATTTTGGTTTAGTGCTTTAGTGATGGGGAGTCATACATGATTTTTTAGATTGCATCGAATGTCTGTTATAAAGGAATGTTTTGAAACAGAAAAAAACTGATCTTTATTTTGTTGCAGTAATTTTTTTTTATATCTGATACGTTGTTATGGAAAGAAAGTGGAAATCATATAGGAATAGTTAGTTGGTGTCTTGACAAGGATAATAATTTTTTAAATAGGACCAAAGGTCCTATAGACAACATTGGCAATCTGGATGCAGTTATCTTCATATAAGTCCTCACGGGGGTTGTTGCTAATGTGATCATATAGGAATGAGTAATGTAAATATACAAAGCTCACTCTTTAACTGTATTAGCTGATATTTAAACACACACGTGTTCTTGACGATTCAGAATATTTTCGTTTTTAATGATATAAGGGTGACGTTTATTTGTTTTATTCATTCCTCATTAGAGTTTTATGGGTATTGAGACAAATATTCTTGTATCATTCATTATTTTAGAGGGTATTTAAGGAAAATATGACGATTAAGTCTTTAAATTACTCTTGATAACCATCTGAGTGTTGTTCTCATAATATTCCAACAATTTAAATAATTGCACAATGAATTTAATTTAAGTCATTTTTTCCCCCTGAAGTTACACAAGATGGTACATTGTGTTCTATTCATACAGTGGTTGCTGATCAAGAAATTGTTGTGAAAGGGTCAAGGATTTTATAACATAACTAGCTGAAATGCCCGTTCTTCGCATGGATTAAGTTTTAAAAACCAAAATTCATCTATTATAGCAATCATAATATTTTTTTAGGGAGGGTAAAACCCTGTATTAAGTAGTATAACCAAAAATTAAAAATATTTTTTTCAAAATGAATGTTCACATTATAAATAATTTTAAACAAATTGCAATTTGGCCTAAAATAAATAATTTAACAAATACAAATATTTCAATGTAAGAGAGAAAATTAGCATGCTAAAGAGTAAATAGATATGAATGAATGCAAATATAAATAAAAATTATTAGAAATGTGATAGCAGTAGTAAGTTTCTGCTATGGGAACTATGGGTGAAATAACTTGCAATAGATAAATCGAAAGAAAAAATTAATGATGATGAAGTGATTCTCACTAAATGCTATCATAAATAAGAAACATTAGGAAACTTTCAACTGAAAAAAATTAAATTAGTATTATATGAGGTATGGGTGCAATGCTATCTAAAATCTCTGTAATACATTTAATATAGAGTATTGAAATGTAATTCAGTAATAAAAAAAATTTAATTAGTATGAACTAAAATAAAAAAAAATCTACCTAAAACAGAAAAAACAGGTCCCCATTGAAATAGCCCAGAACCAACAACAGTACTGAATGAAACAAAGAATAAACCATGTTGCTAAAAAATTAACCATTACAAATGATACAGTTTTCTGGTTTGCAAGATTGTCAGAAGCAAACTTAAGTCATGATGAAAAATCTGTTCAAGGGGTGCATCTCATCATAGTTTCAGCGAATAAAAAATGTTTGTTAAAAAAAATTTCTGATTTTTTTTCCATTTAAAACAAAGATGAGTTCTTATCGTCATATAGGGACCATAAGGCAAAAAACAGTGACACTTAAAAACATTGTACATTCAGGTTTCTCATAAATAGGAAGCATTATCTTCACAATATTACCAACATGTTAACAGCAATTAATTTGAATTTGGTGCCATTTTCTTTCTGTTATATTTTAAGCAATATTTTTCTACAATGAAGAAAACATTGAATATGCCGGTGAAGGAAAAATAGCAATAATCATTATTTTCAACGACAGAAAATGGCATAGATATGTAAAACATGAAACATTTATACTTAAAAAATGTATGCAATGCATGTGTATGTATGCAATCTTTTCTTTAGTTACATTTTTCTACTTTTTTGTTACAATTGAAAAACATGGAATTTGCCAATAGAAGGAAAAGGGTACATATTGGAGTAACCGCAACAAAATTTGCACCACAATATCAAAATAACAGATTCTTATATGTTTTATATGAAGAAAAAGTCAAATTTTGGTGAAAAAAGTGCCGCTTTGACTCTAATACATAAGTATCAGGAAAAGCAGTACCCTTTTTCTTTTTCAATGGAAGGAAATGTTGGTGCTAACCTTTTATCGCACCAATGCCAACGTTCAAAATAACTCGCCAAGTTGGCAACATTGATTTCAAATGTGTTATATGGACTAAATTGGCAACCATGTGCATCATTTCATGTAATGTTGTAATAATAATAGGTTGCGACAATATGTAAGAATTGAAATGTCATAGGAAGATTTTTTGGTACTTATGTATAATTGCAACAATTGCCAACTCTATTAATAACTCACTAAGTTGGCAACCACAATTTCCTATGTATCGTCTGCCCTGAGTTGGCAACCATATGCTTTGTTTCATATAATGCTGCCAATAGGTTGTGATCATACTTATTTTTTTAACCAAATGGTCATGCTATGCAGTTGGAAGTACTGCTGAAATGTACTGATATAAGCTATTAGGATGGAAGTAGGCAAGACATACCGTTAAAGTGTACTAATATTCAGACAATGTTTTAATTCCAAGTTTTACTTACTTTGGGGCCAACTACCTTCTGTTACCGTGATATCAACATCAGATGAATAGTAACGCCCCCCCAAATGCATTCGTAGATTGATAATACCACCAACATTCAAGTTAGCGAGAATAAGGAAAAGCAACCACACAAACCCAAGGCCCTTACAACTGTTTAGTACCAATATATGTACAAATGTTTTCTGCATTGTTGATTCTTTAAAAATAACAAAAATAATGAACATGGGGAAAGCAAAATTTTTTCAGATACAGCAAAAAGATTTAGAGAGTGTAATCAGGCTTTATTGATAATCATAGTTCAGCTGGCATGAATCAGGAGCATAAAATGAAATAAAACATTTTACGGAAAGTAAATATCTTTGAAAGTGGCCAGAACAACAGAAATGGACTTGCAAGCTGGATAGTTGTTCCATTATTCAATCAACATACATTATTACAAACCATAAAAGTAAAAAAGAAATAATCATCAACAAAAATTACACAGATACATAAATTTAATGCAGTGGCTAGGCTTTAGTATCACCTACTCACGGCGGGATAAGTGTCCAATTCGACACAATCCAACCAAGCTTAGAACTAAATCATTACCTGAATAACAGAACACTTTAAAACGGTACACCATGTCCATTTTCAACCGTAAATAGCATGACCAGTTAGTTTGAAAAAGCTGTAAAAAAATAACAGTACACCATGTCCATTTTCAACCGTAATAGCATGACCAATTTGTTTGAAAAAGCTGCACAAAAATAACACCCTTTATCTATTTTGAATTTTCGGAAAAGGATAAATACTTCGAAAGTCAACTGTTGCCAAACAGTAAAACAAAATTTAGAAAGAACATTTTTTATGACGATTTTTTCGAAAAACAAATAAAATTCCATCACAAAAATTAAGAAAATGAATAAATACAACCATAAATAAATATATTTACTGAAAAAAAGTGCTACAATCCCCAAATAACTGCTCAAAACATTCATTTTTGCAAAGTTAATACTTGACATGTTTGATGACGTCATATCTACATTTAGCTGAAAAATCGCTTAAAAATTTAAAAATCTAAAGCGAATTAAAAAAAAAACTCTTCAAGGTTAATAGCATAAGGATCTGCAGCTTCTACGTGCCAAGTTCCACACTTCTGGGTTGCTTAATTTGGTCAGAATAGCTGAAACACACAAACTCTTTTTTTTTTTATATATTAGTATAGATTATGACATTAGTTTTTACAACCATCATTATAGTAGAAACCTTAAATATAAAAATAAAGGTCTAATTTTGACGAAACTACAATAAACATCTCAGAACAAAAAGAAAATGTCAGAAAATCTCATACGTTAATAAAAATTCGTATTAGCCCTTCGCGTTCTTACATATTAGCATCACCACAGCCAAACTGGCACTAAGCAAATCACACTACATCCCAACAAAATCTGACTGATTTTTTTTCACATAAAAAACACAAACACAGAATCTTTGTTGTTTTGATATCAAGGAGCGATTAGCATGGCGCCAATTTGGCTGTGATGACACTTATATGTAAGTATCATAAATTCTAATTTAAATTACGATATTGGCAATCTAATAATCCCAATTAGTTTGAATGGAGTGTCATTTTCTATGGTACTTACATATTGTT